>CACRWG010004345.1:0-74058 GCA_902654985.2 Oryctes borbonicus
AAAAAAACATCGATATACAATAACCTTTCAAAGAGGAAATTCTTTCTAATCGCATCAAACGACCTCTGAAAGGAAAGCAAACTGTCCACTACCGGATAAATCCGCAGCAATGCTTACCTTCGTATTGGCCGGATTTCTTCTTCTATTTTAACAAAAAAAAAAAAACAGGGAATACCGAACATATTTTGTTTACCTTTAAAATACGGGGTTTCTGTGTATTACATATTTTTATCGCAGAAAAATAAGCAAATTCTTTGAGGAACAGATTCCCTAATCACAACGGGGATAAAATAAAAAAATACTTTATGCAGAGAAAAATGTTCTGTGTCAAAGTTTGTATAAATAATCGAATTTGTGTTATGAAAATCCACGAAGTTTAAAGGATATCAAAGACATTATTCTTTTATGTTTGCTACTTTAAAAATAGGAGATGCAAGGGTAGCTTGATGCCTATACAGGCGTGACGTTAATCGCGTCCCACACCTCTCGATACCTCCAATTTAGCATTTTATCATAGCGTGTACTATTTACAAGTAGAATTTTACAAATGAGCACTAAATTGGGAGTTGATTAGAGAAAATGAGACAAAAAATGTGGAGTTCCTATATGTAAATTCGTTCGTAGCTAAGCTATACGAGGGATGTTTCCAAAGTTCTGGAAATTGTGCTCTAATTAAATTATGCAAAACTTATAAGCAATGCTATTGGTGATAGACAAGTCTTGATATGTTTATGCAGCTATCAAGTGCAATATAGTTCAGTCTGAGTCAGGTGTTCGACTGATATAGACGCGTTTTCGTAGTATTGTTTTTGTAACCATGGAAGACGCGGTTAAATCTCAAAGAGCAATAATTTTTATTTGATAATAATAATTAATTATTCAATGTCTGCAGGGATTTTTTGGTGAATCTGCAGAATCTAAAATCAGTGGAACGATCGTTTTAAAACTGGTAGAAGACGATCTAAGTACGTCGGTAAACGAAAGAAACATTACTGACGTGGAGGACCTACTAAAAGAGGACAAGCGAACGACTATTCGTCAAATTAATGTGCGCCTAGGAATAGATACACGACAAGTTCATGATATCTCATGATTGTTTGGGCGCAAGCAAGGTTTCAGCCCACTGATATATTTGATTGATATATTATATTATACATATTATTTTCAATTTATGTTGTTTTTTCAATAGTTTGCTCTAGGTAAGCGTAAAATGTGAACAATTTAGATAAGTGAATCACGCAGCTTTAGCTTCCATCGATCACAAACTATCTGGCAATCCCTCATATTAAATCCATTTCATATTTACTTTTCAATCTCGAAATTTTGGGGGTGAATATGAATCCTAAACTGTCAGAGACCAATGGTCTCTCATATCAACATGTCTCTGACAGCAGTGGACCCTACTTCATGCTTCTTATTAAAGGAGTTTTATATACCTACGTATAAGGATATATAATTCTTAAAATGCCTTTCGCATCACACTGCTTTTATGAAATATAACATCTTTTGCGATTATCTTTACAAAAGATCTCCGCTAAAATAAAACCGTCCAACAACATTAGAAGCGGGTGCTGTTTCCAATAGAAATACAGAATCACTATTTTCACCCTCTCTTTCAGTCGTTGTATCGTCCCCCTAAAACAATGTTGCGAAACTCGTTGCAAGCTATCCGAAATAAACGAAACGGGGAAGAAAAGTTGTGCGAAACTATTCCCTATTTACGGAAACCCCTAGAAGCGAGGATATCTCAAAAAAAAGGGTGCGTATATGCGTTTAATGGTTATATGTACGTCTGCGTTGTTGGCAGCCCTTTTTCCCCGCGTTTTGAGAGTGTATGTCTATACTTCGCACTCTCATTTTACTCGTCGAAAGGGGGTTGATTTGTAGCACGTGCTATATAACTGCAAAATTAATTCTGACGAAATTATAGTAAAAATATTGGCCAAATAGGACGAAGATGCGTTGGTACTTTTATAATGGAGTATTCCAAATCGATTCCAAATCTTTATTCCATGCGTTCCTGTTATATTTACAGATTTTCTTATATTCGCCCAAAATACATACATTGGTCTAATAATAAAAGAAACCGTCTTCTTGCATAAGCCCTAAAGATGGACACAAAGGTATATACGTACGCATAATATAATACAAGGTAGCCATTCTGAGGGTCCTTTACCACGAACAAAAGCCTTTTTCACCAAGATGCTCGGCGATATGCGTTGCGTTCGGAGGTATAAAAACAAGATTGACCGTTTCCTTAGCGCACTAAGGCCTGCTATCTCTTCTTCGATATTCACATGTGTTCCTTATCTTTAGAATGCCTATTTATTATGTTTGTTTTCTTTTTGGAAACTATTCCATACCGTAACCCAATCATTTTTCGATTTGTTACTTGTGATAGATTTTGTGTGTATTCAAAGAGAGTTCTGGTCAGTTACTAATAATTGTATGATAAATTGGCATATAATTTATCACGCGACTAAAAACGAGTAAAACGATATGCATGCGTTGCTATTGCTGAAACCAATATTTCAGTTTTAGCGCGGTTAAATGGCCTAGATCTCCGGTGTTTTTAATAAAATCATCGTTGAATTGTTTTCTATAGACTCCCATTATAACAATTTGCGTTATTTAGTTAATAATTTGTGACAAAATGATAATTTCGTTTCTGAAAAACATGCCGGAGAAAAAGAGGAACGAGTAAAAAGAAAAACAAAATCGATTTAGGGTATAGACTGAAGGATGCAGTATGTTCAAGTTACACACCGTATACCTGGCTAAACTAATAGTTTAATTAGTCAGAGAATTAATGAAAATAATAATAATGTTAGACTACCACCTAATCACCATGTGCAGATGTGCATTTCGCCGTATTACGGTTCATCGGTGTACATTTGCCTCACTTCATTACTACTTTAATTAATTTTATGGCTAATTAAGCTGATAGTCGATCTTTCCATCCTTCACAGATCGTCAGGTCACAACTATAGAGATTGTTTGGAAATATTTCGGCAAAATTATGTGATTAAAGTATCTTTAATTAGATAATGTTCCGTATATGTTTCTACCTCACAAATGTGTACTTGGTGGTTAGGTGGCAATTTATAACCTGATTATTACTATTATTATTATCATCATAACAAAAAATGATTCATTTTTTTACTTGTCAATAACAACATTTTTTTACTTGTTAGGTTAAACGCAAAATTCACATGATACAAAAACCAAAGCGTATGCATAACTTTAGATAGGATCAAAAATTACAGAACTTGTTATTAATTCCAAAATGATATTGATGGACATACGATTTACTAATTTCGTGTCAGTTACCATGCATACTTCTGAGGTTACGAAAAACGAGACACTCAAAATAAAAGTTTTATACCACTATATGTAAATGCATTAGTTTGCTTGCACGATGAATATTAAATAGAATTAACAGACATGCTTATTGGTCAGTTGCTTTTCTGAAAATCTCTATAGCTTCCTCTTCTTAACTTACTGCATTACTAACTATTAGTTATGACGTTTAAAATGCTTTAAACAGCTGTTTTAAATGAAAAGCGATAATACCTTTCGAAAAAAAGGTCACCGTTACAGTGCAAATAAATCGCAGAACACCCTCGAAAATGCTCCATTTTCTAAATTACCGTTATGCATTTGGTCAAGTTTATTTCAACAACAATAAAGAAATCTCTACAAAAATGTTATGAATTAACTTTTATTGGGGATGATGGTCATTGCTTTACGAGGAGGTCTAAAATCAGTAGCGATACTGGAAAGCAGTCGTAAATTCTTCGAAGATGTTTGAAAGTTTAATCCAAAGGAGAACAGATGAAATTGCAAAACACGTAGAGAAAATAAAGCTAATGTTAGACCTAATTTTTCATATATCTCCACGACCTGTCAGGATGTCATCTAGTAAATTAGGTACGGAAGAAATTTATGCAAAGAGGAACTAGATGATGATGTGTTCGAGGATGGGGGGAAGGACGGGTAGCATTTCATCCAGCTAATGGACGACATTAATGTCCTTAGTTTCGTTATTAATCCTAATTTGTCGGCATCGTATTAATGGTCTTTGTTTAGGAAGTAATATGTATGTATACTAGGAAAAAAACTTTTTACGCAATAATGGAAAATGTGGTTTAGAGAATTAGAGTAAGCCTTTAATTTAACAAAAAGGCACGTAAATAGTTGCCATGCAATAGTTTGACATTAGATAAGATAGAATACTGATACTAATAGTAGTAAAAATAAATAAATACAGCGAATGAAGCTTTGTTTTGTTTAAACTCCCGATATTTCACTCCAAATTTAGATAGTTTGTCAAATTCTGAACACAATGTGCTTTAAATTATGTGGGTTACCTTTCTTAATATCGGGTATATGAGCTTGTTTAGCAAGATTGTGCAATTTTGTGTGTTAATGAAGATTCTTCTGAGGAAAATATAATTTTCTGAGTAGTTTAGAAATTACTGCAAAATTACTGAAAATCGTTATTTTCTTTGAAATAAGGTACTTTCGTAATTATACAAGAAAATTGTTTTAACCCATTTGGTTCTAAAACTTTTTTTTGGAAAATAAACATTTTTTTCTTGCAATTTTTTTTAAATACATGCAAATGAGTATTACAAAAATATTTTGTAATTTTTTAATGTTTCGTATTAGGACGACGTCGCTTTCAGTGGTAATGTTTTGTTGATTGCGTTTCCATTTCTGCCACTGTTGAAGCTCAGATCCCCAGATTCTTTAGACCAACAACTCCAAAAATATTGTGTGTTCAGGTATTATTTTCAGATTTTCAGATCATGTTTATAAAAAAACGACCGACAAAGAAATGTCCTGGAGATATCATTCGTCGGTGGAGATATAGATCGAGAATTTAGTATTGACTCTATTTGTGCTGCAATAATCTCCAAAGGTAAAAGTTACATCTTCCATTACATGACATAAGTAGTGTTTAACACACTCCACACCGACTTCCCACATTCCACCAAAGTGTGGCGAGTGTGCTGGTATAAAGTGTCATGTTATGGATTCATTGTTACATTGTAGATCAGTTTTATATTAAGAAAGCTTGCAAGTTCTCGTAGATTGTTATTTGTTCCAACAAAGTTCGTTCCGTTATCGAAGAAAGTATGGACTGGTTTACCTCTTCGCGCAATAAAACGTCCAAGTACCATAAAAAAAAGCTTCGATCGATAATTCTGACACGATTTTTAGGTGTACGGTTCGGCTCACCAAGCAAATAAACAGGTTGATGTAAGCTTTGGTTAATTTTGATTTGTTGGTCTGTCCTTCTTTGAATGTAAATAGACCGGTGTAATCCATACCTGTTATATAAAATGGATACTTTGCCTCAAGTTTGCAGCAAGACTAGCCATGAGTGCTTCTAGTGGTTTTGGATTAGCTCTAAAACCGATTGTACAGTTTCGTACAGTAAATTTTGCAAGGTATCTTCCTCCAACGGGGCAATACGTCTCTCTTATTTGACTCAGTAACAATTGTGGACCTGCGTGGAATAACTTTAGATATTTCGTTAATAATGAGTTTGGTAAAAATGTGTTTAGAGCATAGGATCATTGGGAATCTCTTATCTTCATCAAATTCAGAGTTCTACAGTCTACCCCCGACCCTCATTATTCCGACTTTATCAACAAATGGACTTAATTGCAAGAGTTTTGACTTATTTCTAAGATTGGTTAAGTTTACGATGTCTTCGATAAAAGATTGTTGCTGGGCTAATCCAACTAATAACTTAGAACAACAGTCGATCTTAGCTGTAATAAGAGGTCCTACTGATCGTTGAATATTTTGAAAGGAAACAATTGGTTTTATATCTAGGCGTGTAACTTGCGAGTCAGATTAACTTTGAGAAGCTAGACCACCTGTTGAATGTATCTATACTTGTTTCTGCTACATGGCGAGTTTGAACTTGTCTCATTTCAGAGATGTGTATACGTTCACAAGTAGCAACTGGTCAATTGTTTTGTTGCTCCAACAGCATTCTTGGGCCAGGCCACCATAATTGACTTTGTTCTATAGTATTTGCATATGCACCCGGCGATACTATCTGCAGGGTTGTACACTCTTATATAAAATATCTCACAACCTAAATCTCATATAAAAAACTTTTATCAACATGTTATACATAATTGAAATCAGAAAATTGGGCTCTATGTGTCGGTGTCAAAATCCGATATGGCGCCGATAATAAATAAGAAAGTTGATGATGACCAGAAAGAGGAGAAACCTCGTATAAAAATGTCGACTACGCCATCAGATAGGAAATCAAAGGTGACTTTGAGAACATCTTTTTAGTTTTCCTCTACAAGGACAAATAAAGGAGCTAAAGGTAAAAGAAGAAAAACGAGCATTTTTTGTTTTTTGTTTTCGGGTTCATAACAAACACAAAATTTAGTAACCTTGCCAAATTTAAATCTACTCTTTATCTGCAATAATAAGTGAAAACCCATGGTGAAGGTCGAAAATGAATCAGCCTGTGGCACCCCTTCTATTTCTTCTTTATAACCAACGAGCGAGGCTTTGCAAAGAAAAAACAAAGTAAGCAAATATATACTATCAGCAACATCGCTCATCAAATTTTTTTTCGCAATCAATGCATTCTCCCGAGCAGCCTAGCAATAAATATCATACCATTATACTTTGTGAGTAATAAGACACTGAAAAATGCTGGAATTAAAAAAGCAAAAAGAGGTACCTATCGTACCTTACATTGGATGGCAAAATCAACGTCTTAGTGCAAAAAAAAAACAAGCCAGAAACGTAGCGAAAAACGAAACTCTGGAAGAAGGAGATAAAACGCTAAAAGCTAAAGCTCTCTTTGGCGCGTATCTCACGGGCAATTTAGCATTTTTAATTAGTATTTCTGAAGGCCGGTAGGGGTTGGCGGACTAAGATTTATAGGATGGCACGCTCCAACCGAAGGGATGGCGAGTTTTACGACGAGGAGATTTAGAAGGAAACGGGGAGATGCTAAGGAGTATGAAATGGGTATGGTGTGGAGATTTTCACGAGGAAAAGAGGAATTAGGGTGGGGCAGCAAAGGTGTGGGTGGAAACAATGAAAAATTGTCGGGGGATCTTTAAGAATTGTGGGAAAGGTACTTAAGATATAAATTAGATTTATAAGAAGGGAAACGTAATTTTAATGCAAACGTTTTTAGACAAACATGAAAAGAATTATATCGTACCAGGTCAAAATCTACGTAGCGGCATTCTCGAAACACCATATTTCAATAACTCGAAATCATAACAATCATGAAATGTAATAATTAATAATAATAACTGATCGACAATTACCTACTCGGTTAGAAAGGTGGTTGTTAGTGGGCGCGAGAGGGATGCGAGACGGGCGAAATCAAACAAATATGGGGAAATGTAGCGGCCAGTAACCGTTATTAAAGATCTATTTAACAAGAAAGTTGTGTGAACTTTTACGTGAATTATTTCATCCATCTTTATTTCAAAATGCAGATAGGCGAGTTTAATAAATTTTCATACTTAAACATAAAATTGTAGAAAATGTCCTATTTAAAAAAAGAATGTTAGCATCACTTCCATTGACACCAGACACCAAAACTTGTATGCTCCAATGTTAGAGTTAGGGGCAAAGGCATACTTCAAGATCTTACTATTTAATAAAAAAAAATAAATTATTACAGATTTTCGAAATGTTGAGTTTTCCGGAAAGTCATCATCGATCCCAAATTGTTGGGTATATACGTGACGGTATAAAGGGATCAACCAAACAATAAGAAATGATCTTTTTCTTTTAAAGAATTTGGGTTTCCGGGTTGAAACCGCGTCGTAATTGCATGAGAACGCCGACGTTTCGCTCTCAATTGTATGGAGCTTCTTCTGGGCTGCTGCGTGTTCCGTCGCTGCTGTACGAAGAATTCTTCGTACAGAAGCTCCATGAAATTGAGAGCAAAACGGCGACATTCTCATGCAATTACGACGCGGTTTTAACCCGGAAACCCAAACTCTTTAAAAGAAAAAAACAACGACCGTGGAAGTCTACAACAAATAAGAAATGATATTTCCCAATCGCACAGTCCATGAGTTGAGCGGTATTTCCCAACAGGTGCCTTACAGATGCTATTCACATGCTGTGTAATTCAGTGCATTCATCAATGAAGAAGACACCGAAGCTTTTAAATAAACAATCGGCAGTGTCATTAATAAATGTAATAAACATTAGGAGTTCCAAACTAGAGTCTTGCGGAACTCCCGATGTTGAAGTATAGTCGTTGGATATATATTGTATTGTGTCATTAAAATTCGATACAAAAATTTCTATTAAATCATCGTTAAATCCAAGACATTGTAATTTGTTAGCCATCATCTAAACCATGAAAATCGGAACAAGATTTTTAAAACAATTAATAAAACGCGATTCCAATAAAAGAAACAGCAATTGTAAATTAAAAAGAGCATTCCCCAGCTTAAACCGATCTGCACAGATATCTTTCTCCAAAACCATCTCTAAGCCGAACGCTAAATATCTCGTCCTCGTCCCATATTACCTACATACATACATGTGTTTGCTCTTACGTTACAACTCCATTGATAAAAGTTCACTCAATAAAACTACCATAACCTCTCTTTTTTCTCCAAACGTGCGTCGCGCGCGACAACTGCCAATAAAAAACCTAAAACACGACTAGCAGCTTCGCTTTTAACCCAACTAGAGCAACAGAGATGATAGCATGAAGCGATCGTCGCCGATTGGCAACATCGACCGTATACGGCGCACCGCGTGCCGCCCGAGTGTTTTTTAAGCTCGCGCGATCGCGCTCGTGTTGCCGCTATCGGCGGATCGCCGAACTACCAGCACGTGGCCTAGTAGATACCAGGAGTGAAGCTTTTAGGAAGACACGAGCGCGCTACTTTATATAGGTCCAGGTGCGCGTATGTGTCGAACCGCGTGTGTGAAGTTTTTTACGGGTGTTTTCTGGTTGTAAGAGAGAAAGAAATACGGAAAGGAAGGGAGTTGGGAAAAAACGGTAAAAATGAGGAAAGCAAGAGGTTGACGCGCTTTTTTAGGGGAAAAATAGGGTTTTGTGAAGCTCACGTGCCTGATTCTCCTTTTTTATGATTATTTTAAAATGTTTTAGGGAGGAGAGATGATTGGAACGTTGTTGCTGTTGTTCTATTTCGTAGAGTTTGATAAAATATGAAAGAAACACGTTTAATTAATTAGAACCATTTTGTCAAGCTCAAAAGCCTTGATTTTACATTTTCAATAGAGTTCACATAAATTTGTTGTTACGGTAACAATTTATTTTATTGAATTAAAGAAAAGATATTAGTTGTCTGATAAACGAAACAAATTTTCTGTTTATATTAATCAAAATAACTCTCTTAAAATTATTAAAATGTAATGATACCTATAATTGTTGAGTGCAAGTATCAATAGGTATTAGTTTAGTGTGCTCGTTATTTAATGACGTTTTGGAATTAGAATTATTACGACTTTATAATATGGAGATAAAGTGGTCGGGAAGTTTGTTTAGTTATTGCACCGCCCTTGGTGCACGTAACAACGGATTCCGGTGGAACACCTACCTATGCTATCCGATACTGCACCATTTGCTTCCACAAACTACTGCCGGTTGTCGAGATACGTGCGAAACCAGCCAAGAGAAACGTTCCTGACCCATAGTTACATAGCTTGTATAGCAACGTTTCATGGTTTACGCAATCGTAAACTCTACACACAACCCGATGAAAAATCATTTTGCTATCTAGTGACGTAATTATTAAAAAATACCATCCACACAAAGACATCCGAGATACCTTGTTAATCTAAGAAACTCGACAGTCTTTCACTAGTTATACTCTTTATTATTTTCGAAAAATTAGAGAAAATTTGGCATATTAAAGTGGCGCTGTAGCTTGAAAAGTCCACTAAGAAGCTTTCAGCTAATGGCTAAGGTATACCCACTCCAAATTCACATCTTTACCTACTGACTTAGTTTTCTGGTATTTAATTAATAGAAATTTTTGGAAATTAATGCTGGAGAACTGTGCGACGTTGATGGCTGTTGGTTGGCATGGCCGGTTTCGATTTCCGCGTGAGGACCTCAAGGGTGGAGTGCGAAGGGTTTTCTTTTTATGATCCATTGTTGGGTCAGATGACGGGGTGGAGGAGAAAATTATAAAAGAAAATTATTATTATTATTATTATATGATATATATGAACTGCAAAATGTGAAAACTGAAGACGAAATTCATCCACTCAGAGACATATAGAATAAGACCATTCCCCATTCTGTTGCTTTTATCCATTACAAAAATTAATAAATAAATGTTTGAAGAGTAGTGTCAATGAATATCTCTAAGAAAAAAGTTAAAAGGCTGTTACTAGACGTAAATAGCTACAAGGAACTAGTGTTCCAATTAATCCAAACAAACCGTCATTCCCAAAGAAAGACAAATTAAAACATAAATCGTTACAGCATCTATTTCTTTATGTTTTTTGGCTAGATTTATAATTATCTATTTCCTTTTTGTACTTTTAGCTATCAATGTTAATAATTCCACTCTCCCCTCCCCACCGATTTTTTATATTTTCTTCTACATCAAAGTTTTGTACCTGTTTAGTACTAAATATAAAAATTTTGTATCATTTCGGTTTAGCAGATATTAGCCATTTTCGACGGGGGGGGCAGTGACATGTTGGACCGCCCACAGGCGATTTTTAAAATTTTTTTCTACGTCAAAGTTTTGTACCGTTTTCTACCAAATATGAAAAGTTTTGTATGAACGAATTCAGGTGAAGGGCTAGAGACATGCCAGCCTCCCAGAAGGGATTTTTTTATCTTTTTCTATGTCAAAGTTTTGTGCCAGTTTTGTACCAAAAATAGAAGGTTTTGTAACATTTTCGTTTAAACGATATAGACTATTTCCGGTAAGAGGACCAAAACTCAAGCATTTTGTACGAATCTACTTTAGTAATTATATATGATTGAAGATACCAAAATCGGCGTTCTAACAGAGTTTCGCGAAACTTGTGTGATAGCTCGAAGTTTGGTTTAGTTTTACCGTTTTGTATAAAACACTAAATGCTAATTTTGTACTGTCTTGTACCGAACATCAAACGTTTTGCAGCGAAGCCAATTAAGGTGAAAGTGTGTAATTTTCGGTATTTTCTACTGTTTTATACTGTACATCAAACGTTTTGTACCAAAAATTTAAAATGATTGTGTTTGGCAAATGTCAGCTAGCATTAGCACCTTAAATGGTTATATCTGCTAAATGGCTTTGGGACAAGACGTTTGATGTTCGGTACGAAACAGTACAAAACTGGCATTTAGTGTTTGATACACAGAATACTACAGAATGATATAAAACTAAACCAAACCAGTAACAATTGAGTTCTGGTAGAAAACGGTACAAGACTAGTACAACAGATTAGAACAAGCGGAAAATGAATATTTTGATATGAAGGAGCTGATATATTTCCTGTTCTCCCTATCGGAAATAGTTTATACAAATTAAGCAAAAATGGTACTTTCTGTCTTTGGTACAAAATATTATGGACCAAAACACTTTGACAGAAAAAGTTAAAAAATCACTTGTAGAGGGCTGGCATGTCTCTGGCCCCCCATCGGAAGTCGTTAATAATTTCTAAACGGAAATGGTAGAACACTTTTTATTTTTGGTACAAAATAGTACGGTTGTGAATGTTTTATGTATTCATATATTTTGAAATAAATCATTATTATTATTATCTATAATTGACATAAGCATGTCTATTACAAATAAACTTAATGTTATGTGTATTATGATGTATATTGACGATTGAAAAAGACAATCCTATTTTATTTTATCTACTTCCTTTCTTTATAGTAAATGAAGGTGAAAATACGGAAAAATAAACATTAGAAGCATGAATGGAATTGACGAGTAACATAAATGAAAAGATATAAACGTGAACCCAGAAATAGAGCCCACTAACAACACTGCTAATTCTAAAAAGAGATAGTGATATACAAATTGCTGTAAACCAGCGAAAATTGATGGATTTGATGTTATAGATTTTAGCATAGCAAAATTACATAAAACATACTGTACAGCATTTATTTTGGGCGTCGTCTGAAATATCTTCGCTGTCAGATTCGGTTTCACTGTAATTCAATTTTATACTGATTAGTTTATTTCTGCAATTGTGGTTATGTATGCACTTTACAAAAAAATCTTAAAGCATATTTATTTATTGAATGTACTTAATAATTCTTCTATTTTATTTAACACTATCAAATTTGCAATAGTTAAATTTTGTTATGAGATGTAAAGCTTATAGTACACTTGAACATTTTGGATAATTTACTGAAGATTTAGGATTTTTAGTATTTCAAAATTAAAGAAAATACACAATTTTAAACTACCCCCTATGAAGACATTTTATAGATGGATTATAGAATAAAATATATGTACTATAAAGTGCACATTCTAAATCAAAAAGCCTTTCAACGATGGTTATTTTATTATAATCTGAATAATCTAAAAAACAAACGAAACGTACACAACTTAAAAAAACATTATCCATTCATTTGTCTATTGACCATAAAATCGGGAAAATAAAGTTAACTGTAACACTAATACAACAAAAGCAAATTATACAACGATAACAAATACACGAACAATTTAAACAATCTCTACTATGTATCTATATTTACCCCAACAAAGGAGTGAAAGGTTTTCAAGTTCAAACAACCGATTAGCGTTATCGGCAGAAACAAAATATGTGCTCACTTAGGGATCACAAACTATACGTAACATTGCGTAATATTACAGTATTCATGAGACGATAACGTGGGAAAATACAAGAAATTAATTTGAGAATTGCCGCTAGGAACCAATCTAGCGAATAGAGTAGAGTAAAAGTTGTTTCCGACAGCTTATCTGGTCTGCCACAAGCGATTATACATAAGAGCATACAGTCCGTGGTCAAGACAATACGGCCATACTTTCCATCATTTTTCAAGGAAAATTTTACAAAACATTATACATGCATGACGGCGCGCCAGCTCACTTTTCTCGAAGAGCAAGGGAATTTTTGCAAAGACGATTTGGATTGGTCCGTACCATGGTTAGCTAGTAGTACCGACCTTAATCCGCTTAATTTTTCATTTTGGGGATTTATGAAAAATAAAGTGTATTCCGTAGAACTAAATAATGAAAAGCAAGCCTTATAGAGTCTGCTAGCAGATTCCGCAATAATCCAGAGATGCCGTCAATCATTACCACAAAAAGTTATTTAAGAAGAAGATCATCAATTTGAACACCTTTAGAGCAAAGTGCCTTATATCTTTTACAATTTATTGTTATTGTTTTTCTTTGTTATGTTATGTTATGTTGTTATTTTTAAAGCTCATGTCGACTAAGTAGCAATCTTTTTGTGATATTGAAGACAAATTAATTTTCTAAAAAGAATTTTTCAAACTCTTAATATCCTGTACTTTGAAAACAAAGAGCTTTACGTACATACAAGGCCTTTCTTTATTATTATTATTATTATTCTTTATTTTATGGGCCTCTATCGCGTGGTACTATGCATTGTAGTTTTTTCAATATTACTCTGTATACATAAATGATAATAATTAGTAACATTTAAACTACTTAAAAATGGTTTAAAATTTGTAGAATTGTCTATTTTTAAACACTAATCTTATGATTAATAATTCTACAATTTAGTGAGAACTAGTTAAAACTATTGGATCGCCTAGACACTGCTTGACTCTTTATGCAGCGTATACATGAGCGTCTACTGCATATGACCAAAGCTGTAGATTATTCGTGCCAGTATTGCGTGTTGTGTTGTTATCGCCTTTTTACTTGATAATATTTTCTGTGACCGTGTATGTATTGTATTTCTATGTGTGTTGGCGTGTGATAATTTGTTTCAACTAGACAGGCGACGGGTATGGCATATATGATTCCCAAAAACAACATATTTACTTAGGATAGGTTAGGGTCCATACTGGCTGCGACCTTGACTTCGTATCTTATCTCGGACTATAATATTTTCCCTTCTAGCTACAGTACATACATTATCATGTGTGATATATTCCGATATACATAGGTTAACAAGAGTTATTGCTTTTTTTTATAACATAACGGATTTTCTAACATATACTGGTATTATTATTATTTCGTTTAAGTATAATTGTTATTAAACATTACAAGTAGAGAAACAACACAACAAGTAGAGTAGAAAAGTGGTTACCATAAGGAACACATTTTGTGTACGTTTAAATTTTGCCCAAATTAAAAAGCTATCTTTAAATCTTTATCAACTGAAAAGCAAACCTAAGTTTGTATATAAAGTTATTTACTATGAAGTAGGCATGTACAACGTTCATCGATGTTGAATAGCCGTTCCATGTTTTGCCGAACTTAACATGATGCCGAACATCGAACTTAAATCGCTTATCATCTTGGAAAAAATAAAAAGATACTTTACTTCTTAAAAATCAACTCGAAACTTATTTTAATTGATCCATCTGGTATTATCAACAAAACAGCTTATCACTTTGTTTAGAATTCGGAACCTTGGTTTAAGAAAATATATTTTACCTGGCCATTAAATCGAGCAAAACAGGTCAAACAAGCCAGACAGGAAGAAGTGGACGAGCAGACTAACGATTCCGCAGCTGATAAAAATGATAACATTGCTAGCACTGTTGGAATTGAAGAATTCAGTCGAATAATAACTTCCTTATGTAGTTTAATAAATAAACAATTAAACGAACAGATATTAAACAAAAAAAGGATAATTGTTAACTATTAAGTCCCAAATGTATTTGACTTATGGGGAATACATAAAAATATGGTAATGAAAAATAGAAAGAAAAAGCTAGCAATATGAAACCCGTCTGAATTAGATATTTACCTAAGAAGCCCAGTATACCCATCGGAGAAAATTCTTTACTTTGGTGAAAGCAGAATGCCGCTACGTACCCTTTTTGGTAAAATAGTTGACAGACTGTTAGCAGTTGTAACTTTCGAGTAATCAGAATGTCTTTTTTTCAAAGCTGGATAGATAACTGAACAACGAAACTAAATCAAAGGGAAGTTGTTATCAACATCATTATTTTTGCTGGGAATCTACAAACAATATGGGGATTTCTAATAAGAAACATGTATTTTGTTTATAATATTTAGAGTTGCTATTATGTTAATAAGAGTTATTTTTTATTTTTATGATCTTCATTCTATTTAACTTTTTTGTGTGATGTCCCAAATAAAAAATCAGATGGCTAGAGCTACTGGTATATTCGTCGGCATGCAAATTAAAATATACAATTGAAAGAACTTATCCTAAATTGTTATAACGGCTGGCTTTTTTTTTCTTACGTGGCGCATTAAGCTGACGAATGTCGAATCTGGCGCTTGGGGCAATTTTTTTTAATGATTCTTTGTTTTAATGCATCCAGATTTTGTAACAAAGGGTATTTTACAATCCCTGAAACGCGGCAATAACACTGCCAGCGTAATGTGAAGTGTTCATGTCTGGCCAAAATACATAATTCCCACCATAATGGTTTTTGCTTATGAATTCCTCTTGTTCTTATGCACTATTTTTCGTAAATTTTGGTATTTACAGAATTGCGAAATGGACAAATATAAGCCTGAGAGTGACTTTTGCAAGAAATTGCAACCAATACAAACAACTTATGTTCATATTTTTTGTTTTATTTTCTTTTGTAAATCACCACAAAACCATTTGTTTGCCTTTTTCGCAGTAATCATGTTTCTTATTTGCAATAATACTTCTATCTAGCATGAAAAATGATTCGTCATCTATAACTTCGATACCAAGTTGTCTTAGCTTACATCTTTAGTCTTGCAACTGCTTCTCGGAATATTTTGGGACTTCGCTTCTTCTTGGAAGTCATTTTTCTTGCTGGTCTTCCCCAACCTGTCTTTCAGTCAAGGCCTATGTTCGCTCTTTAGGGACACCCACTGCATAAAAGTTATCACTAAGCCTGCAGAAACGAGTACACTTTCCACGTGCTTCACGAAATTAGCAGAGGCTAGACAGACTCGTGTTTTGTCGACTCTCGGGGACAGAGACTATCAAGTCTCTGTTAATTTCGTGAAGCGTACGGAAAATGGCGAACTTTAGTATCACCATTAAAAATGTGTACCAATCTTTTTCCTGTACATCTTTACATCCCAAAAATTATTTACTCTTGTCCTAACGGCAAAAGCATTGATGTTGCGGAAACATCCACGTTTTTGGGTCGATATGTTGGCAACACCCATGGTAAGTATCGATGTTGACATCGATGTTGAACATCGAGAGTTCTAAATAAATATATTCCAAGTAGAGGCTTTTATTTTAAATTTGTGTGCCAATAAAAACCTTAAGAAAGGGATACGAGGTACGACCATAAACATCTTCACATACAGTTAGTATTTACTAACAGCTCTTAAAGTCTATATGGATCTGGTCTGACATGTTAAGGGGTTCAATGAAACTACATAAATGGATTATGAATGCTGTACACTACTACTCCTATATTCTGCTATCATCATCTAACTCATCAACTAACTATGTATACCTACGAAGGTAATATACAGAGTTCACAAATGTATACAGAACCTAAAGCAATAAACGAAAAAACTGACGATTACCTCTGTAATGTACCAAGAAGATTTAGAAACAGAAGAACACAATCTATGAAAATTTGTTTCCAGTTTGTCTAAAGCCTCTAACTATTCTAATACTCATCAATAGCTGGGATGACTAAAGATCTTGTTTTTTCTGATGTCATTTTTAGTATACGAACTCTCTGGCAATTTAATTGATAATCTCTGCATTACACTGTTTACAATTTATTCCTCAATTTTCCACTCTCACTCTTCTCCCTTGATTTCCAAAAGCGCCTCATCCCTCTCTTTCCCATTCCACAAAATTAAAACTAATTGCACCAGCGTTAAATGGCCCGCGAGATAGAAAAAAAGACAAAGGGGCTCACCACCATCACCAATCTCCTCTTACTAAACCACCGCACAAGCATGAGCGTCAAAAAATTATCTCCAATTTCAGGCCGTTGCGTAGTTCCCGTTCGCCACAAGATGGCGCTACCATATACGTCCGTTACAACCCCTTCCTACCCCGTCCCCATATCCTGCCGTATACCTAACTCCGGTTTGTTGATTTTATTATATCCTCGGCGTCTCTTTGGGGGAGGGAAAGAGGACGGACGCGAGGGGCTATAGGGAGGCTGAGATGCTTTCCCCCCGTTCCAACGGTAGCGGCGAATTAAGAAGCCGGTGGATTGAGGAATAGAGGGGAACGGGCTTGTAAGCGGCGTTTTAAAATTTTCAGACGACCCAAAGCTGGCAGCTGAAGCGAAGATCGTTGGTATGGGGGGAATTTGGGAGGAAAAGCGCAGAGAAACGGCGAAGTTTGTAATCAAGACACACAAGAAAATGTTGGGGGTGGTTAGGTGGGGGATTCTAGGGATTTTCCTCCGCTAAATTAATTTGGACCGCTCTAAACAATGGCGGCGTATAGCGCGCTAATGGTGCCCCGTTTGCCGAAATTGCCTCTTCCATCCCACCTCCATTGCGACCCGTTTTTCGAGTCGAAACGGTTATTTTTTATGTAGATTTGCCTCCGGTTTACTCTCCGCTGGGGGAATACCCTTTTTTCGCATGCTATACTTTGTCGACGGCAATGATTATGAGCGGACGCTGTAAGCAGGGGTGGAGATGTGCTAGGGGAATGGGAAAATAAAGGACGAAAGGCCCAAGGAGTCGAGCTCATGCATTTTTATGCGTAGTTTTTTTCCTTCGGACGCAATACTCTAAGACTAATCGCTAAGATTCTGTTTAGAATTTCATTTGGGGACGTAACAAGTTCGTTTCGTTATCGTAAATTTTCTGTTTTATTGTTACCACCAGAAAAGAGAAAACTTACATTTTGATTAATATTAAGATTGATTAGATAAGTCTAGAAAATATTACGTTTTTACATCACGATTTATTTCTAAGAGGTGTCAAAATTAGAAGCTTTATTTGTATATTTTCGATGTATTTTTTGTTTTTTAATTGTCCAAACAAAATATACATTATATTAGTTTGATGAAACTTAACGAGTCTAAAACGAAATTCTCTCAAGTCGTTGCAAGTTTAGCAATTTCCCCATATGTGAGTGACAAGAAAAAGAAACGTAACGAGATTTCTGAACAATAAACAATCAATGATGAAGATTTTTTTTTGAAAATCTCTGCTACAAACACTGCTATATTGAATACCGAAATTTACCAAAAATTCATATTTAAATTAGCATCATGCGTTGTACCTCATATATACACATCGAACACTCCATGGTAACTAACTAGAGCAGAAAATATCAGTCGATAATAGCATATAAAATTGCAGTTGACATCTTTGACGTTGATTAGGGAAACCGAAACCATATTTTTTCTCCATAACTTGCTATTGCTGGGTTCATTGTTAGCGACGTACATAGATGTCACGTTTGTTATCGAAAGAATGGAGGGAGAATAGTGTCTCTTTGGATTGATTTGACGCGTTTGACAAGTGAGAGTCAAAAGAATCCTATTTTGTTTTTTCCACGAGCAAGCAAATAACAAAAATTAAGAACGATTGAGTTTTACGGTGGAAAAAATATTGAAATAGAGGAAATCGTTCCTTTTTTGTGAGATCGTTGCTTTTTATTTTGCGATTTCTAACGTACTTTCATTATTTCTCGACAATAATCGACATTTCTACTATTCCTTAGATGAAACTGGGAACAAAACAGTTGACATTGACCAAAGTCAGGGCTGCACCAACTATATTAACATTCTCTTATTGCTTTAATTACTTACGCATATGGTATGTAATGTAATATTAATGCTTCCAACGCTTTTTGGTTTTGTCAAGTTGTTTGCACCTCTCGCGATAAGCTGCATAAGACTTAATTTCATGTAGTTGAATATATGAATGTGGGATAGACTAACTTCAGTTTATGTTTGTTTTGAAATTAAGGTAAATAAAGTCAAAGTTAGTGGACGTTTGCTCAATAAGACCGATTTGTCTGCTCAAGGTCAAGTCGCTCGTGGCGTCATCTGTGTTCCATTATCTTTTTAGTTCCATTGATTATAAAATTCATCTTTTTTTAGAACTTGTATATGGTTCTACATTCTTGGTTTCGAGGTGGGAAGCGCATCGTTGTTGCAGCTTTTGCCGACGTTTCGTCCACACTTATAGGACATCTTCGGGGCCGTTACTACACACTGACTTAGTATGCAGCAACAGCTGAAAGTGCAGTATATGTCACTCAAGGCCATATGCAACTTAGCTGATGTCACACAGTAGCAAAGTAAGAACTTATCTTCCTTTTTTGGTTTTATATATTTTTCTCTTCCATCTTCTAATGCCTCAAACACTCTTACTTACACTAAATCTTCCCGTGGCACGAGTAAATAACTTTAAGGTTGTTTTCTTTTAACGTGACATAATTTTGACCAATAATTGAAAAATTTTACCGACCCGGTGTGTGAATTACAAAATCCATATATTAAAGGATATCTAACGTTTTTAAAGTATGTGTTGCCAACATTTAACGAATTTAATGCGTTCTTTCAATCAAAAGAGGCGCTAGTCTTATTGATATATATTAAAAGTGAAAGAATCATTTACAGTAGACGCAATGCAGAGATAGAAAAAAATACATCACTCACGGACATGTTTTTGCCTACCCGACGTCATCAGCGTGGTTTCGAGAGTATTTTTGCTCTACCTTGCGTCGCTGTTGCCTCACAGTTAAGTTCTGAAGTGTTCTGAAAGGGAAAGATTTATTAGAATTTCAGCAGCAAATTTTTTGAAAGATGTATATTTAAAAAAATGTAGATGTTGTATAAATGTATGTCATTCACTTAATCACTTACCTAAACATTGGGTTAAAAATAAGGCAAATATTAAAAAATATTAATATGATTTATAGAAACCAGTTGCTGAAGCAATCAGGAGGTTCCCAGTTAAGGATGCATTTTATAAAGTTTGAGATTTTTAAATAAGCAACATATTTTTGGTGGCGAACAATGCAACTTTCAAAATATAATGCAAATTCTTGGTTTAGATATAGATTCAATTATGACAGAAAATGAATATCAAATGAATAAATATCATTTTCATTAAAATGATCTTCCTGATGATGATAGCTCCACATAGCTTCTTATAAAAAGTACACATTTTCAAAATATATCAGAATTAGCACAGAATCCACATGGAAATGCAGATTTGCATGGAGCGCATCTTTTCCGTTCTAACAAATTAAATATTAAATAAAACAAATATTAAGAATTAAATTAGACACGCATAATTCTAACTCATGTTGTTTAATTGTTTAATAAAAATAATAATACAGTAACGGAATAAATCCAGAAACAATATTGTATAAATACATACAACCAGTAAGTGTCTTATATGGTCGTTCCACATTCGATCAAAACTAATATGTACAATATTCTCTAAAATACGGCACCGATCAACGAACAAATACAGGTACAAATGGCTCGGTCAAGCAATATAGTTAGCAAATAATCTAAGCAATATTAAATCGGTCACAAATAATTCACTTAAAGTAAAGTTGAAGTATGAATAAGTAAAGCGGCGCAGCAAATAGACAAAAAGATGATCACGGGTATAGCGAGATGGAACACGAAAATCAAAATAGAATAAAAGTTCGGGACAATCAATTACGTTGTTTATTAACTTATATAATACCCCTAAGTCACATACTCTTCTTATACGGAGGTATAATTAGATCCCAAACACAAAAACTTAACAAACCCCCACTGAATACTTTCAGTTCTGTTTATATAAGTAGCACACCTCGGGCTCCATACAACAGATGCATAGCTAGTTATACTATTGATATAGGAAAAATATAATGCCTTAATGAGCTCGGCCTTTCTCTAATCAAGCAACCGTTTAAAAATTACTAACCTTCAGTTACCACTTCGCTCCTCAATTATGAGAATAGTCGGCGTTGCAACAGAACATGCAGCTCCAACTGAAGAAATGGTTTCCCAATTTCGTTATTTGTGCCCTCGAAGAAATAACAGAAAAACCAAAAAAAAAACGCTGTAATTCGTGTCATAAACCAATTTGCGCTCAGGACAGTAATTATACCTGCCCAGGTTGCCTAGCTATAAATATGGATTAGGAGTCATTTTTAGTTTAATCTATATTTTTAATATTTTTCTTTGTTTTGTATTCAACTAGTACTTGGTTTAATATACTATATGTTATGCATTGTGTCTTTAATTTTCCTTTAAATAAACTTACATTGCCTAAAAATAGTGTTATTTGTAAAATCGCCTAAAGTGAGAAAAAATTTCACGCACGACCATCGATGTTACAAATGACCTAGCGACTAATGCCGGGTTAATAAATATTGTGTGTATGTAACCAAATTGGTTTCCGGACGAAAACCATGTTCTTGATGCATAACATATTGCTTGAACTAATTAAAAATAACATCGTAAACTAATGTTTCAAATACTTTCGCAGACGTGCTTAAAATTGATACAGACCTATAATTTTCAACAATATTCTTTTCCCTGATTTAGAAATAGGTGTAATATTCGTAGATATCGATATTTCAGGAAAGCAACGCTCATTTAAAGATTTATTAAATATAATGAACAACTCTAGAGTAAGATAGTCGACACACTCCTGAAGTACGGACCCAGCGACCCTATTCGAATAACAGTTCTTCCGAACATCCAACAAAGGTTCGAATAAATAGATTGATATGTTGCTACAATTACAACATAACTAATGACCATATACAGAAATTTAGTCAAAATATGTATAATTTTAAAAAGCACATAATGTATCTGTTTATGATTCTCCTAATAGTGAAAATATTTAGTAATTCGTCGGGTTTTGTATTTTCTTTTTTTTTTGTGTAGAAGTGTGAATGCAAACATTTATCAAAATACGTTGCGTAAATACCTGATGCACTAGGTCCTACATGTAGAGCAATTTATTTGTTTTTTCATTATATCTATCTGTTATTGTGAATTTTGCAATAAAGTCATATTAATTTTGACACATTTATTAATTAATTATTATCTAAAGGTTTAAAGTATCGTCAAAGTCTAAAAACTTTAATAGGTACATTTAAAATCTTATTGCTGCTTTCGTTTTCTGTTATAATGCCACAAAACAGCGATTTTGTTCATAATGTTGTGGCAACATTATTGTATAAGGTAGCCACAAACCCAGTCGGAGAGTTGGCAGCACTGATCTAGTGGAGTATTTAATGACAAATATATGTTTTTACAAGACTCCGGACAAAACAATACAGTAAACATTAAATAAAAAATTGGTAACCTCGTTTCTATTGGAGACAAATGTACCAACAAATTATCAAATTTATATCGGTAAAATGTAATTTTCGATGTTTTCGAGTATGTAGACATCAATTCTTTTTTACTTGATAAAAATATCATCGTAGGGAATCGAGATAGACAAATATGCCTTAACAATAAAAGAGAACAGGACGTGGCAATATACTGATGAAAATTTAGAGCAAACGTTCACCCTCGGGCAGGTGACACATGGGTTCCGCGTGTTTATATGTGCATTTGCTTTCTGCAACGATCCGTGTTGCTCAGCATCGACACATGCCATTTTTTCCTTGTTTAGGAACGATGAAAACCGTTTTTCGAGCGAAACTATCGAAAAATGATCGTGAACTGTGTGGTGGGGGAGGGTCGGCATTTAGCTCACGGTTGCATTATATCCTGGCGGAATTTGAAATAAAATGCTCCAGCTTTACTTTACTGAGTCTTTTTAATACTAAATTGTAAAAGTTTTTTTTTCAAATATAAGAATATATAGAATATCAAAAAAATAGACGCCAAAACTGATCTTCGATAACGCAAGCATGTAGTAGTAAAGTTAAAAATTAACTTAGACGCTTTTTATTTTATTTATATATTTATTTTACTACTTAACTTCAAGTATTTAGTGCGATCAATGGACCAATTTCCTTTTGTGTTTTCAGTTAAATGTAACTGAAATTGGTAAAGTCAGAGCAGTCAGAGTTGCACTCGGAGGAATTTTTATTTCTCTGGCTATAGGAATAAGAGTTGGTCTAGACCATAGATTCCCAATGGGGCGGTAGCCGATCCAGACTAAATGGGAGGCGTTGAAGCATTCAAAAGGAGCGGCGGTTGTAGTTTAGCTTAGAATAGATTGACGGTGACAAGCAGGGTTCGGAAATATTAATTTATGTACGTTCACTCAGCTACATTTATGAGGTCGCACAAAAGCGCGTGCGTTTCAAATTTTGTTTCTTCTTATTCATGTGTGAGAAGAAGAGAAAATATATACCTCGTCCACACTGGCATAATTATGGCAATTAATCAATGAAATTAGAATGTAGTCCAAAGTAATAGTTGTCTTGATGAACAAAGTCAAGGTCTACCGCAGATCAATAATTCTAATCCAAGTCTTTCTTAAATTTAAAGGTAAAGACGATAACCCGATTCAATTTTCGAAGAGCCTAAAACGGCTAGTTTCTTTCAAAACAAGGCTTCCCGAGTTGTTAGTCTTAGGTCGATCATGACGCACTCACTTGGTAAGAATCAATTTCAAAATCTTCTTGAGTTCGAATCCCTGTTCCCGAACAAATACTGAGACAAAAACGCCCAAAGTAAAATGAGGACCGATCTATTCATCAGCATTTTTTCACAAAAAAATACTCAATGGTACATCTTAGCCCGAAAATAGACGAAGCCGCATGCTACTGTAAAACATTAACTCATTATATGCAGTTTAACCCTCAAGTGCTATCGTGGGGTGTTTCGGAACCCCAGAGGTCATTTTTTTTTTAATTTTTTCTAAAACTATTTTTGTCACATTTCTAAGGTTCCAGGTATTCGCCTATGCAAATGAGATATGTAATATAGTGTAATTTATTATTTACCATATTCTACAGTTTTAGCAAAAAATAGCTTTTGGGGTGTCTCAACACCCCACGATAGCAATTACGTTTGTTTTTTTCAAAAATAGCGTAGTGTATTCTAACCAATGATTTAGAATTTTATAGTGATAATAGCCCTCGTCCTCTTTTGGGGAAATCACAGATGTTGTTGTGCATGTAAGTATAGGGGATTCACTTATATACGTTCCAATTCGGCGATTTTTATTATAGTACCTACATGTACAGGGGATTCACTCATTTATGTTCGACTTCGGTGATTTTTTACAAATCAAATAGTGGCATTTCCCCTGATTTCTGTACGGCGTATTCGTATTCGTATTCGTATTCGACTCAAACAAATTTCTTACTCAGTTCCTCACAAACCAGAGCGTCGTCAACTTGTTCCTTATTTCCCTTCTATAATACGTGTATTGAATAGTAAAAACAATATGATAAAGTTTCTAACTGATGAACAATTAGCAAATCTTGCCGAAAACTTTTACGATGATGTTAGTGAAAGTGAATGCCCTGATGAACGTGATGATGATTTGAGTGATGCAGCAAGCGAACATAGTGATCACGACACATGTTCAGAATTTGAAGTCGAATCTGAAAACGAAAGTGAAGAAGACTTAGGTGATGTCAGTGCAAGAACAAGTTACTTCTATGGACGAAATCGATATAAGTGGTCCAAAAATCCTCCTGCTACTTCACGTACCAGATCTTCTAATATAGTCACTCTTCGACCGGGAGCAAAGGGTCCGGCAGTAAATACTCCTCCAAGAACACCTTCTGAAGCATTTTCTCTTTTCTTTACGGAAGAAATTCTAAATGAAATACTAGAGCATACAAATGCAAAAATAACGGAAACGAGTTCTTCTTATGGACCAACGGCAAGTTATGTTGAACATGTAGACATGATTGAATTGAAAGCATTTCTGGGACTTGTAATTTTGGCAGGCGTGTTTAAATCAAACCACGAAGATACTAGAAGTCTTTTTGCAACGGATGGTACGGGACGAGATATTTTTAGAGGTGTCATGTCTAAACAACGGTTTTTGTTTCTTTTGTCAGTGCTAAGATTTGACGATCAAACAACTAGAAGGAACAGGATTGACAATGGTGATAAACTTGCTGCCATTTCAAAAATTTATGAAATTTTCAACGCAAACTGTACGAATAATTACAGTTGCAGCGAATATGCTGTTGTAGATGAAATGCTTGTTGGATTTCGCGGCCGCTGCTCTTTTCGCCAATATATCAAGAGTAAACCAAAAAAATATGGCATCAAAATTATGTGCTTATGCGATTCGAAAACGCATTATCTGATCAATTCATTTATTTATACAGGAAAGACAACCGAACCCAATCCAAACAAACTTTCAGTTCCAACACGTAGTGTACTCAAATTAATTTCTCCGATCATCAATACAAATCGAAATCTAACAGGAGATAATTGGTTTTCTTCTATAGAGCTGTTGAATGAATTGAAACGGGTTGGTATAACGTATGTTGGAACACTTCGTAAGAATAAGCGCGAAATTCCGCCAGCATTTTTACAAACTAAACAGCAACCAATAAACACCTGTAAATTTGGATTTACGCACGATAATACGTTGGTTTCCTTTATACCAAAAAAGAACAACTGTGTCTTGTTGGTTTCGTCTATGCATCACAATGGAAATGTTGAAGTAAATGCAAAACCTGAAATAATAAATTTCTACAATTGTACCAAAGGGGGAGTTGATGCTTTAGACCAGAAGTGTATGACGTACTCCTGCCAAAGACGAACCAGACGATGGCCAATGGCTATATTAGGAGCAATGGTAGACATTTCACGTGTCAACAGTTACATAATTTTCTTAGCCACTTCAGACCATACAGTTAACATGACACGAAGAGAATTTTATATTCGTCTAGGAAGAGAACTCGTCAATGACCACGTAAAAAGACGATACCAAACAAAAGAATTGTCAACTAAGCTAAACTCAATTATCAAAAATTTACTAGGCTTAGAAACACCACAACAGCCACAAGAAGCAGAACCTTCAAGAACCTACAAAAGGTGTCACATCTGCGGGCGAAATAGAGACAAGAAAATAAAAACCACGTGTCATAGATGTCATCAGCATGTCTGCAAGGAACATTCTGAGCAACTTGTAAAATGCGCAGAATGCTTACAAAGGTAAATTGTAAGAAATTTATAAAAATCTGATTACATGAAATAACACATTACATGTTTTTTGTCAAATAAAATGTACGCCTCACAACGTCATTGTCAGAATTTTTATGTGAAATGCTAATGGCATTTTCTTTTACAGGGAGTAAGACCATAGTTTCCAGTAACAGAAAAAACCAAGACATCTTAACAATACAGAACACAATTTTGTAAAAAGAAAAAATTGTACGAAGAAATACTTTTTACATAATTTTTATGAATGTAACATTTCCTCCTAATTTTCTGTTTTGCTTTAAATAAAGTTTTGTTTTTCCTTACAACAATCGCAAGATAAAGGTCTAGTTATTACACTGTGGGTTTAAAAGTAAAAAAAAAAAGATAACTAACAAAAAAAAGCTAAATTTAAAGAGTGGGGTGTAAAACGATAGCAGTTGTTACCTGAAAACACGATAGTACTTGAGGGTTAAAGAACAAATCGTGAATATTTTGAAAACTTAAAAATTGGTATATCAACCCCTATCATGAATATATGTGGAATTTTCTTTCCAATTTTCCAGTTTGGAAGTATCTACATTTGGAAACAATTTATAAAGACCCTGTATAAAAATTAATAACAATAACGATAAGATGTGCATGACCTTCCATTTCCTCATCTTGTTGATGGAATGATTTACGGCAACCTCGTGCACCCCATGCACCTCGTTGAGTTTTCACAGAAGTTGGTTCCTGTTAATTTTTTCGAATTGTTGTTTTTAAGTCCAGAGATGCGGTTACCTTGTTACCTTTCCAATTTCTTTTAACATCAAACTTGTAAAGATTTTTTCGCAATATATCCCAGAAACAGATTCTAGAATGCTAATAGATAGTATTATAGTAATTAGACAAGAAACGCCCTGTATAGCATCTTTATATACGTCGACAAGATATGCTCCCGAAAAACAATTACCGAAAGGTAATACAACGCTTAATATCCCCCAGGATTAGGTATTTGGGATGAAATATTCAAGCCCTATTATTCTCCACCACCACCACCTCCTCATCACCCTCTTCTGCCCCGCGACGGATACTTCGCGTTGGCCGTTTCACCGTCGACTACCCGTCCGCGCGTCCCTTGATTCCTTCTACAACCCTCTTCCCCCTCTTCACCTTCATTCCGCGGAAAAACTTCCACGTCTTCACCCTCTTACCAGGGGGATGCAAGGACTAATTACGTTAGGGGTTTTTAGGCAGAATTACTTAGCCTTAAAGGACGGAAAAGGAAGTAAGAAGAAATATATCCTTCTCTCTTCCTACTTTTCCATTTTTCGGACGGCAGGGTGGAATTGCTGCCTACACATTTCCACCCCTTTCTAGAAGAGAGTAAGGGTGGAAAGGTTACCGGTATGGAACGGAAGATTTCTTTCGCCTGTGGGGCCTGGAGGATTGCAAGGGACACGATAGTGTTTTGCGGAGGCTTTTTCCGATAGCACTAACTGAGGAAAACATTTCGCCACTACGCTCTTTGAGAAGGAAGATCGCTGGAGGTGTAAAGGGGACAGTAAGAGATAGGGGTGGAAGTAGGAGAGACGGAGGAAAAAATTTCCAGGAATTATAAATATGTAATGAAGAAAGAAACCCCATAGACGGGACGTGATGCCGCTGCCTGGTTATCCGGTGTCTCCCTTGTTCCTTTCTTTTACGGGAACTCCCTTTTTCTTTGTAGATTGAGATTAGGATGCTTTTAACGTAAATAGATGGTTTCAAAATGATTTGTAATCTGTCTTGTATGCAGGTTGATTCCGAATTCTTATAAAAAAAAATAAATTAAGCGCACTAATTTAAAAAGAACTTAGTCTGAATCCAAATCAAATGTGAAGACCAGTGCTTAGTTACAGAGAATTAATCAAAATAGCTAAGAATTATTTCCTTTTGCATAATTGAAATGAGAGGCGGAAGTCATCATAAACTGACAAGATGTGAATCTTGGCTTATGGTACAACGGTCCATCAATCTTGCACTTTTGCTATTCAACTATTACCACATTGAAAATTGGGTATGGTAAAAATATCAACTTGTCTGAATGTGGAAATTATTACACAGATCTGAACCATATTTTACAAGTCACACAAATATATAGATGCTTTTTACGAAAATTTAATAGAAACATTATGTATCAATGTTATCAACTTATATGTTGAGTAATAATGATAGCAAGGACTGTGGCGTAGTATGGTAAACAACACATAAGTATCGGCACCCTCCGCACCACACAAGTTTAATTTATTGTATAGTAATATAATAATTCGGTCACCGGTTGATGATGAGGACCATTCGTGTCCTCGAAACGGCCGTCCCGGACTAATTATTATATTACTATATAATAAATTAAACTTGTGTGGTGCGGAGGGTGCCGATACTTATGTGTTGTTTATATGTTGAGCTGCAACTCAGATTTAAATATTTAGAGATCATGAATGCAAAAAGTCGTTGGCAAGTATTTCAGAAAATGTCCCTTATAACAATAGCAATTGGGAAGAAATCCGCGAGACTATGGACACTTGATATTGCGATCTTTAAGCAAACACCTACGGTTCCTGAATTAAGTCAGTTTCCAGAAATTGAGTGTCAGGAACTTATAAAAGTTTTTAGAAAAGCTGCTGAAGATCGAATCGCATTATTGTCGGTTTTCAAGTCGGAAGTTGTATTTAAAACCAACGTGGGATAGTTACCGATTCTAGTTCCATTGAAAATTATAAACAGGAAAACAAAGAATCATATTCAAACAAATTCAAAAGCACATGCTTTCCAAAATTATGGTGTGAAGCGACAGCAATACGTAACGTCAAATTACTAAATTGCTCTGTTTTAGTTAGCTATGAAGCAACATATAATTATAAGAGCAAAAGGAACTTAGAAGTGGGTCATACAAAAATTGAAGCAGATTCCATTCACAAATTGGAGAGAAATCGATACATCTGTATCCCTGCTGATTATATACGTTATATGAAACCAGAAGAGAAAAATTCATCACCGCTTAATACCATTTCATTGCTTCACAAGGATTTAAAAATGTTCGTCTGGGTAATAAAAGTGACGAACTATAAGTGACAGATTTATGGAATTTAGTACAAGCCTGAAAGAACCATTCAGTACCATAGTACCACAGACAGTTGGCGCAACGTGGCTTCCCAATCACGGATCATTTGGCTCGACATTGCCAGCGATGTCGGCATTACGTAAAAGTGTGAACATTTTACTCTTTTAGCCGAACAACCTGATCTTTAGACGAACTATATACTTTTGTCGTGCACCGACCTTTAACGAATATTCTCTGACAAATGGCTCATGTTTATAATACTTGGTAGCTGATTTTCAAACAATGCTGCACCGACTGAATTGATTCAATATCGACTTGCTTATATCACTCAAGTGTTTACTGCCAAGCGTATCATGACTACCATCTCCCGATTGTCGACCAACGCTTAACTGATTTTGCTAACCTAGAGCCAATCGATACCCAACATTAAAAAAGGACCATTGGTTTTATATACCTTACTGACACTACTGACCGTGGCTAACCGTCCTGGATATTGCGCCGACAATACAACGATGTACCAATAATCAATCAACCATCAGCCAACCAACTGTGTACAGGTATAAACTGACATTTTTAGACATGTGGGCAGACTTACAAATACGTCCGTCACGAAAAATACCCGCCGTTGTATAATTCGCCATGTGCCATAGAATCAACCAAATCTTTACATCTGCAAGAATTAAAACACTTACGACCGGTTTCATAATTAAAGTCACTTTAAATTTGAAGTGTACGTAAAGGCACTTTAAACTTATTATGAAATAGACTGCCAATCCATGCCGACTAAGCTGTAAGTCACCACAGGAATGTCCGCATTTGCGCTTAATATCGAACGCAAATCAAAAATAATCAACAAAATAATGTATTCTTCATTATATCTAGAATACGTAATTAAATTATGCAATTTCATTTAAAACATTACGATGAATGTGTTAGTCAAAAGTATAACCATCGTTTGAAATCGGTATGTAGTATGTAGAAGTAAATGCAAGTACATATTATTATTAATGAGTTGAAAAGATCTCCCTTTATGAGTTTAAACTGTGTGATTAGGAAACAGAAGCTAAGGTAATACGTCTTCTTCGCTTTTTGAAAAGTTACATTTTTTGACATATTACAATACTAATGACGAAATGTTGGGAGATCTCACGATATTCTTAAAAGGATTTTATTTTTGAAATTTGATAGAATCTTCTTCCGAATTTTAGTGTCTGTCGTTTCTATAGTGATCGATGTTTATAGCTAAACGTTGATCACCACAAACGACATATTGTCAAACCCGGAAGAAGATATAAAGAATGTCTGTATAAACATAGACGTAAAACTATAAATTATAATTTTTTCTCAGCCCCAACTCTCTTCGCGGGATGAAATCCTAACCCGCAACCACCCCTAACTCAACGTTCGGCACCCCTTAGGTGCGTATAGTATTCTTACGTTGTAACGCATCGCGTCCGTACGGTAAAAAAAAGTTGTGGGTCCCACGTGCCTCGCGCTTTACCACCGATAAAAGGAACCATTCATTCGGCACGCTTCTGAAGACTGGTTGCGGTTTTGACACTGTAAACTAATCCTGAGATGTCCAAACGACGACAAAAAAAAACCTGGGGGTGACTCACCCTTATTATTCGCCTATATGAGAGAGCCACCCTTTTTTTTCTCGTTGCGCGTCGCGGATTATTTTTAATTTCTTAAAAGTGACGACGACGACGCCAGCCGTCGCGACGTCCCTTCTATTGTTTAACGGTAATGGATTGCCTATGCGAATGGTAAATTAAATTTGCCCGTTCGATTAATGTTGCTGTATTAGAGAATGGAAATTTGTCGTTTGAGAAAGTAGAAGAAAAATAGTGTATAAGCCGGAACAAGTGGTGGAGTTCCTGTAGAGGAAGAACATATAAAACATGAACAGATGAGAAAATACTCGAATCACTAAAAATGTTGATATTAATAGATATATTGACTTCTATAGAAATGAGCAAATTAGTAATGCTCCATATTCTATCACTGATAATTAATAATAATGATGCCAGCTACCAACATCCACTATGTGTAGATGTGTGTATCACCGGAATAAGGCTCATCATGTACCTTTGTGTATCACATTTATTTGGTGTATTACTCAAAATCTATTGCCCTTGTAGAACGTAAAGCATTAGTAACTCGCTAGTTTCTGCAGAGATCGATTTAGCTATTAATTTCGTCATTTTCAATAATTACAATTTCCTTAATTAGATACTCTCATCCGTATGTGTTACCTCTATCTCCGTATATATACGACAATTTCAATTACAGCTACCACTTTCCACAAAAGTGCACTGATGAGCCGTATTACAACGAAACGCACGTTTACACATAGTGGATGTTGGTAGTTTGTATCATTATTTAACATACCTTGTACAACTATTAAACATATACATAAAAAGAAACAGTTTAACATGCAAATAGAAATATAATAATAATTATTATTTAACTTAAATAGTTGATATCGGGCACGCAATGTTTATTAGCCGATGGTCTTGTTTTGCTTCTAGATTCTGCCTGCTGATGTGCTTTTCACGATACCGGTAGCAACTTCTTAAAATTAAAGATTTGTGAGACATTTATACCAGTTTTTTCTTTCTATTTGATTAAGTATAAATTGAAAAACAAATGCAAAATAGTGCATTGCATATGGTTCACTGAAATTTTCTTATTCCACCAGCTGTTCTTTATATTGACCATGAATTTAAAAGAATTTGAAAATGTCTTTATTGGTGGGCTCTCCCATTTCAATCGTATATGATCGATCAATCATCGGTTTACTTTTCCTAGTTTTCCGTTTGCATAATTTATAAGAATTTTTAAATTGATCTACGTAGCAGATGCCAAAGAAAAATTAAAATAACTAATTTTTCAAAGTTGCTGCATTCTGAATCCACGGTATGCTGTATCATTCAATTTGCATCTAAAACGCCTATATAAATAGCCTATAATGTATGGGATGTTTCAATCGAAATAAAAAGTTGATATCTGTTTGCGATTTAATCAAGGGCGCCATGAAATTGAAAATGTTTTTAGAAGATAGATCTTTATCTATTCTAGCTCCCATCAAAATTTCAAAAAGATGTTCTAATTACTTTTGGAGATTGGTCTAATAGGCTATCGTATATATCAAATTTTACATCACAATATATAGATATTGTCACAAAATTTATTCCATCCTAATGTGCTTTATCGACAAGTTCATTTCAAATCCTAAACTATCCATCATGTTCATTACAACCATTATTAAATACGAATAGTTTACATCAATAAATTATTTTTTTTTTCGTAATCAAGAAAGACGATGGATCTTAATAAAATCTAGAACCTTTTTTTTTAATTTCCGACGATGAACTTAATGATTTTTCCAAATGCGCAACAGCCGTAATCCAGAAGAAATAAGGTTTAAGACGTTCGCTATAAAGAAATACTTGTAACCGTGAGGGATCTGCCAGGGGATAGGACGCTTTGAACAAAAATTTCGCGCACGGGACATTAATTATATCGCACAAAGGAACTCGTGGATTAAAGGAAAAGAGGCAGCTAAGAGAAAAGTAAAAATACCTTTTCCTTCTACATTGTTGTACGTAAGAAAGTGACCATTCATTTTTGTTGTTTCTACCTTAAGTTGAGACGAAAACTGTGTGAAATAACTTCTGGTTTTGTTTTTGCATTCCATTTGTTTAATCTTACTAACTAATTACATCTACTCCCTCATATCTTTCTAAGGAATTTATTATACTTAATACTTTGTTTTCGCCGTTACCGTAGCTTGCCCGTCTTACTTGACTAATTACTGCAGGTGAACCTGCGCCTCCCACCCCCGGACTTTCGTAAAGAAAACGCGCAACTGCACGAAACACTAGGCTTGGCCACGCTTGTTGCCCAGGGGAGCAGGAAAATTTTCAAATTAGAGGAAAAAAGGCGGGTCGAACCTGTTTTGGTGTAAAATTTGTTGGTAAGAATCTGTTGAAATTTTCTTCGTTCACTGAAAATTTGATCTATGCATAACATATTAAGGTGTTTGGTAATTGTATTGCAATATATTGAATTTTCTAAAAGACGCGTGTTGGATGTGGAAATGAATTAAATATTTTTTTTATATGCATAGGTAAGAAAAGATAAAGTGGAGAGTATGTACATTTTCAGTGAAAAAAATGTGATTATGTTTTAATCCAAAAAAGGATTTAAAACAGAGAACCCAAAAATGTTATTAATCTATGGCTAACAATCAACCAAAAGTACTATTTAGAAGTGTTAAATAGCATTTAATTTGATTGTACCGTTGACAATGGATTCTACGTATTGGTTAAACATATGAGAAAACACATTAATTTTTTTGCAAGAATGTTATTTTATTTTTATACATCAGTATTCTCTCTTTCAGAGTTGCTCCATTGGGCAGTTATATATCGGCGGAGGCGATTTTTCAGTTCTTCGCAGTATTGAATGCTTCAGCTGGAATCGTTTGCAGCTCCTTGGCTACGTCTCCTGTGATGTTATTGATAGAGCGAAGGTGATGTCCTTTTAATCGGTTTTTGATCTTGAGAAACAGAAAAAAATCACATGCACTGAGATCAGGCGAATAACGGACTCAGGCCGTGTGACAAGGTGCATTGTCATGGTGAAGCATCCAAATCTCCGTAATGTCTGGTCTGACGCGAAACACCCTTCTTCCGAGCCTCTCAAGGACTTCTTTACTTGAGAGTTTACGCAGGAGGCACAAACTCTTTGTGAATGATGCCCCTATTGTCAAAAGAAAACAAATGAGCATAAATTTGATATAGATTTGCTTACTCGAATGGAAACTCAATGGAGGAAATTTGTCAATGTGCCACCCTGACATTTTATTTTGGAATTCACGATTGATCACTGGTAATCACTAGCGATCACTCCCCATTGAAGAAATCTGGGCTATTTTTGGTTCTGTCAATAAAGTCAAGACACATAGTCACATATGGAATATGGTTCTTATGCGTATAGAAATGCTTGCTCTTCAGCCGTATTTGGTGACAAATTATTGACGTGCCCTGATATGATACAATCATGTATTGAAAGTGTGTTGCCTGTGGCAAATTTTTTATTTGAGTTTATCAATTGCAACATTGTCATTTTAAAGTCTATCGTATGACCCTCGATTAAGCCCAAATGCTTTACCATGCATTTACCAATACAATTAAGCAAACTCCAACTAGTTTTTCGAACTGTAACTGTCAGTTATTTAAAACTAAACATGTTCCGAGTTCGGACCGCATCATAATTAAATGAAAACTCGACGTTTCGTCCGGCTTCTTCAGAAGGGAAAATGGTAGGCAACAGTTAACATGGTAACTCAACGTGTAAACCACGCCAGAGGCGAAACTAACTGAGCGGGAGGCGGTTGATCATGGTAACTCAGCATATGAACCATGCTAGAGACGAAAATCAACTGCAGAGATATAAGGAGAGCAGCACGCTGCTGTTTTAACGCGTGCGTTTAGTTTTAACTGACTCTGGCCATGGAAGCCTACGTTATTATTTCAACTGAGAGTTATATTTAGATTGAAATGTATTCACTTTATCTTCATTATTGCTATATTATGTTACCATGTCATAACATATTGCAAATAAAATACGAAATCGTTACTGTACTTTGCTGTTATTACAAAGTTTTACGGTGTTAACGGTGTCAATTTATAATTTAAAATTGCCATTCTTCCATTCTTTGGGCGCCGGTTGTAGCGCTATTTACAGCAATCCTTACGTGAATATACTAGTTAATTTCAACTAAATTAAGAACCTATTTAACTTTTGTTAATGCGTGTTTTCTACGTCTTCTCAGACATATTGCCTACGAAACATTTATTTCAATAAAATACGAACTTATAGTTAGTTAAATACTTCAAGTATTGATAATACATGAATCAACAACATATTGTGTAATATATTAACATGATAAATTAATGGATTGGGGAAATTTGCATAGTGCGATTAAAGCTAAAAGAAGCAACATTTAAATGCCAAGCAATTATATCAATCGTATATATTTAAAAATAATTACATGCGCTTAAAATAAACCCTTTTATTAGCTAAAACTTACGAAAGATCTTCATATATATCAAAGAATTATGAATGTTCTCTACTCACATTAATATCTTTAAAATATCGAAAAAAAAAACTGCTCCAAACAGATAGATTGGAGCTAATGATGACTCCAATTTTGAAGTGCCAATTCACTATTTTTTCATAGAAACGCACTATAGCACTTTGGGATGCAAGAAATTATCCATATTAAATCACATTAACAAATTTCGAAAGATGTAGCTATAAAAAAACAATTTTAGAAAAAACTTGCTTCAAATAAAAATTTTTTATATCAAGCCAAATGATCAAGCAGAGATACCTTTGATGAATTACCATTTTATAAATTAAAATTTACTCTAATTTCTTAAAACATACTTCATACAGTACCTACAGATAATCAAGCTATCAAACGCTCTACAAAGTATGATAGCTCCAAACAACGGTGACACAACCGTTTTTGTATATGTATAGAACCACTTCCACGAGTAGTAAACGTCTCCTTTCAGTCCGTTGGTTGAAACGTGATTAGGCAAATTGGGGAAAGGCAATTTGATAATTTAATTTCGACTTAAAGAGCCCATCACGTCCGCGTGTTGTCGAGCTGCTAACGATATACCTCCCGTCTATACAGTCTACTCTTTAATCAATTAGCAATGTAACAGAATACTAACTAGGTGGTACATATATAAGGTAAGCACATACGAATTTAAAAGAAGTATTAAAGAGGCTTTTAAGTATTCAAAGCGCTCATTTTCCTTTGTTAATTTTGTATAATTAAAGTATGGAAAGCAGGAAGCTCTTTTATTTACATTTTTAAAAATTTAGTATAACGTGATTTCTTAAGTTAATGTATGTATTAAATATATATTTTCTCTATTACCCGAACTACATATACAATGAGGTTCCCCTTTACACTAGCGTTTTTAAGAAAATTAGATCGATTTCTATACATCGACGTGCGAATGGTGACTCGAGATTGTATCGGACGCACCAGAAAAATCTACCGCTCGATATTGGCAGGACTCGAACGCACAGTATCTAGCTATGCCATAGTTAGAAACAGGCCTTCTTATCAGTGGGTGACAGAGCCGTTTCAAATAAATGTAGTGATTTGAAATAAACATGAAATATTCTTTCAATTTACATGTACTTTCATAGGAAGATATACCAGCTAAAAATCTAGTCAATAAAGTTCACTATTAGTTATCGAAACGTGTGCTCAGTTTTAGCGAGTGTTATAGTAAGAATGATAACAAAGTGGTTCGGTTTCCAAGTGACACAGTGTTTTGAGGACTTTATGTCAAATTTTCATTGAGAATTCAAACGAAATTCAAATTCTAGTGAAGTCGCGAATTGAAAATCCCAACAGGGATCACCAAAGTTATGAATGTTGTCAACGAAATCTCATACTGGAAATTACATATGTAGAAAAATGTACATGAGACCATGTTAAAATCGGTGATAAAACAGCCCCGTTAAATAAATAACATACATATTTAGAATATTTCTAATTATATGTATGTACAATATATTATTTATTAAAGAATGAAATAATTAGGTATAATTATAACGCAATTATAGAACAAATTGTCAAGTGAAAACAAAAACAAATGAAATTATTGCTCATGTAATGTCAGATTACTAGAAATTCTACGGAGATACGGTAAAAAGTAGTTGGCCCACCACAGCTTCCAATCGACACATACTTCTGTTTGGAAGCTTCTGGATCCCTGATGCCGGCTCGAAAACGTTGAAACTCTATTTCTACCCGGTCTCGTTCCTTCCGAAAGTGGTCGATTAATTTGAAAATAATCGGATGGTGACAGTCAACGGTTTGTTGTAGGTTAACTGCAATGCCTTATGTGCATGTTGCACATCACATGCATCATTGTTAATAAATTAAATCCAACTATATAGACTGGGGCTGTTTTGTCAGGCACTGTTTTGTCCGTGGGCTGTTTTGTCGGGGTACCGTTCAAATCAGTTTTAAAAAGCTTGCTCTTCCTGAGAAATCAATTTCTTTTAGTTGCTGACCCATGAAGAACAGGTATGTTGGCGAATTATTCTGTGTATTGAACACTTAGATGACCGTGATTCCAGCGCAGCTCGTCTTAAAAACATTCTTGGATATCCTGTAAAGTATCTCAAAATTACGGTTTCCATATTTACATCATCAACAACAAGTTTATAACTTTGAATTTTTGCTTTGACGGATCCAAAGTTTTTCAAATTATAAATTATTCATTTAGTTGTATTTAATGACAGTTTCTGTTTTTGTAGATACCAAGCAACTAACGTATCGCAACAAATTTAAATAGTCTTCGTTCGTTGACAGCTATTTTCGGTACATCGGAATCTCAGATATTTAGTTTAATAAAACATGTCGGTTTTAATTAATAACAATAATAGCAAGGACTGTGGGGTATTATGGCAAACTACGACACATTTCGCACCGCACAATTTTAAGACCGATCTTCGGTTGAAAGTATGGATCGACGTATCCTCGAAACAGCTATCCCGGATTAATCAATTAAACTTGTGTGGTGCGGAGTGTGTCCATACTTTTGTGTTGGATGTCGGTTTTACTTTTCAGAATTTTCCAATGTATATTCTTTCATATACCGATCGATGCAATTCCAAAATAGAATTTTGTAAAAAAGGACCTTTTTTATTTCCACTTGTCCTATTTAAAACACACTCACACAGAATCACCATGACTATACTCATGACACTCATGCTGGCGCCATCTACACAAAAAACGATGTATTTCATTCTATTCGCGCATAAAGTACAATTTCTTGTTTGTATAGCACTACCTATCACCTTAAAAGTCGTTACTTCGCCTTATTTCCTTCGGATTATTTATTTTCTCTTTTTTCTACTTTGAGACTCGTACCCCTCCCAATTAATCCTTAATTGGACCATTAGCGGCTCGCGACTCATCGATTCTCGTGCAAGAGATGCCTTAGCCGGGCTCTTACCTTTTACCTACCCGCCGTCTCGTCGTGTTGCAAGACCCGTAAAAGGAAGAAATGACATCGTGATATCTGTGTTGCGTGTTCGCTGGCACCTGCTGTACAGTTGCTATAGTAACACTCATCCGGGGATGGAAAAAAAAAGCGAGGGTGAAAAAAAATGTGGGGGTGACTCAAATAAAAAAAACGGATCAATATTAACTCTTTGCTGCCTGGCCCTTATTCCTTCGCTCGTACTTCCTTGTGCTTGGAGTCCATCATAAAGCGCGAATGTTGTATTGTATTCTGAATGTCTAGGAAGAACTGCAAAGCTTGAAAGTTAAGTGTTGTCGAAAGAGAAGAGAGTTGTCTATCACTAGCACTAATAAAGGCTCTAAACTTCTTTTCTTTTAGCCAACGTAGGAAATTAATTAAATAGATGTATATCTTTAAGAGAGACGAGAGTCATAGCTCCTAAGTATCTTCTGATATTTTAAGCTGGAGCTAATCTCCGTTAACTAGTAGAAGGTAGAACGGTAGAAATCCCAAATTGGAAACTTGGGGAACTACAGAAACCGAAATAAATGCCTCCGAACGAAATCTATTGAATTGAACACAATTAGCTCTGTTACTACTGTACTAATATGAAAATAAGAACTTGCTAAAGGCAGGACTCATTCCAGTTGCAATAATTCTTGAAGTAAACTATGATCTATGAATTGCGTAATGGTGACGTAATTTGTAGAAGTTGATTAATTGCGGAAGTATTCAAAGACTTTGACAAAGTTAGAAACTGCATAAGTCACTTGTAGTAATGATAGGTGTGCTACTGTTAGTTTAATGCTCACAGAAAAATTACTGTTTTTCAAAATGTACCGGCATGCCACTGGATCTATATATCCTATAGATAAGTCCACGTTTTTTTGCAATCCAAATAGAAACCGGAAGGCCATACCTTCATCTTCTGCCGCAGCACACCTACAACGGAATCACACACTGTACTGGATCCAGTTTTCTCCTGACTTTGATTGAAAAACTTTGGGAATGAATGTAACAGATACCATTCTTAGTTCTATCTTCTTCTCTATCTACTAGTACCAACAGTGGTCCTGTCCCCAGTGCAAATTGTGTGTGTAGAGTGTTCCATGGCTCGTCGTAAAGAGTGAAGCGCAGTTAATTGTACCCTAACTGCGAATAGTGACTCGAGAGTGTAGCGAACCCACCAAGCAAATTTTTTGATCCTAGCGGAACTCGAACACACAGCGCTTAACTCTGCGCGGGCCCTTTTACCACCGGACCACCGAGTCGCATAAAAACAATATAATAAAATGTATTGCTTTGTTCTAACAGTGCATACTTCTTTGATTTGAAGAAATCTTTCTCTCTGTACATGGTATATTAAATTATTATTAGTATTATCAAATTGTAATAAGTTTTACTTATAGCGTTAATACTTACCATCTATGTAAATTACATCGAATCTAACATATAGGTGTGACCCTTGTATCTACCTAGCAATGTCATTTTCATATATTTCAATTTAATAGCTTTCGTATTACACAGATAACCACCTTTAACCACATATCTAGGTAACACATTAATGTCTCCACCTATTTAATTGTAAAGCATATGTTGATATATATATGTTGCGCTGTTAATGTTCTAGAGTAGTCGGATAAGATCTATCATTTAAAAATGACTTTTTTTCGACGGCACCAACAACGGTCCGTATTTAATACGTTAGAAGCTCGTTATAATTAGGAGAACGGACATTATTATCAATTAAATGGGCTAATTAGATTTCCGCTATTTAAGAGGTTGTCTTTGTAAATGCTATGCATATTGAAAACAACATTACACACCTATGATACTATTACTTGAAGATGAATTTATTTTTCAAATCGATTTTAACCAACCCTTACAATCCAAAACAGTAAAAGCAAACATATTTCGCTCTAACGTCTTGTAGAACGAATCCCTTGAAACAGCCCGCCGTTTTTTGCAGACCCTTTCGCATGTCTTTACCCTTTTTTTTTTCATAAAAACAGTATTTATATACACACCGATTTCACCGTTCCTGCCTTATGGTCGTGTTCGTTCGAAATCATCCGTTAGACCTCGAAAAATATAGGGCAAATTTAGTTTGGCGAGGTTTCCCCGAAAACAACGACATATGTCAATCATTATATTTTTGTAGTAACGACTGGCGATGGATGTCGATCTATTCGAGTCCGCATGCACGAGTATGGCATTGAAATAGATCGCATAAGGTGAAATACCACTATTATATACTATTGAACGAAGCGGCCGGTTACCAAATATACCTCGCACTTCTAAGCACCGGTTACTACAATCATTAGTTCACCTATACCTCTTAAAGAATACCACTAATTGTTAACTCCTTATACCCACCGGCGATCTACATCACTTTCTCGATATCTATGCGCCTGTGGGGTTGAAAGGTCTGCGGTTAAAGGCTTGCTACCCCACGCTGCCTGAGAGTTCACCCCACGGAAGAGTTATATCGATCTTATGTCTTACCCATAGAAGCACCGATAGGGTTACCCCAGGCTTTTTTTTTCTACCCTAACGTTTTATATTAAGAGAAAGAGTTCACTGGAATCGATATTTGCATTTTTTATAGCATTGAAACGGCGAGATTTTAAAACGAACAAAACTCTATTACGTTTCTGATATGCTTAAATAGAAAAACCTCCCGAATTGAGGCTGAATTTAAATGAAAACACGGTTGATTTTCACAGGAAATGGAAGTTATTTTGTGATGAGGGAGGTTTCTGTTTTATAGAAGTTTTGTATCAAATTTAGGTGCTTAAAAGGTGACGAAATCTGCAATTTTTTATAGTTAATAACGCCTAAAACTCAAATGTATTATTTGCGTTAGAAAAAATGTCAATCATACCATAACTTAGCATGTCACATTTTGCTTGTTCTTCAAAAAATTTTTAAGGAAATTGAAATAAAACACAGGAGATAATTTTTATAAACGATTTTTCTTTAATAATAAAATAGTCATCCACATAAATTTTACATCGATTTCTTATTCATTTATAATAATTACATTTCGAAAAAGGGTTCTTGTTTCGTCCATTTAATTGATGATCACATATATTTAAGAGATTATTTTGGGAAACAAAACAACGCTCAATAGTCAATAATAATAATATTCACAATATTTCGAAAAAGTTTTTAAGCTTAAACTTTTTAAGAAGGAATGGTAGAGCATGGAAATATCCGGGGACCAAGAAATTTTTCTTTTGTTTTTTTTTCTTCTTTTATTTAACATCATGCCGAAGTAAGGAAAGAACGTTACATACACCAGATATATCTGTACAGAATGGAATATTGAATTGCATTTTTTTTACATTTAATTTAAATACACAAATAACAACTGTACCAGTACGCATATTTTCCAAAGCTAATTAATTACTTAGTAAAACAAGGGTGCCACTGACCTAGAAAATATAGGTTTATGGAATCCTTACAAATGCTTTGCCTTATATACACGGAGGGTTGTAATTGACAACGTAACTGATTAAGGAAACCTTATGAAGTTTACCAAAAATATATTTCGGCTTAAATTAATGTATTTACGTTTGACGTTTGCTTGACCAGTATTTGTCGTTTATTTATCTGATTTGTACTATTTTTAATATAATTTATTTCATCTTTATTGGAAAAAGCATCATATTGTAGTCTTTTTATAAATAATTGTTCTATTAAATTGTGAAAACAGAACAACTACAATAGTTAGAAAGCTTGTGGCAATAATTTTTAAATGATTTCATCGTTTGGCAGAAGTTGATAAAGTAAAGTATTGAGTAACATAAACGATATGAGCAGTTTCTGCCTTTAATGTATCGCTACAATGTTAAATGAGAACTCCTGAAAAATTAAAAAAAGAATAGTGCCGTAAACAATACAATCGCGGCTGTTGTATTAAAAGGCTTAAGGGCTACGTTAGAGAGAGTGTAATATAGATAATAGAGTTTAATATCTCGATATGTGTTCAAAGTACCCACATTCCATAAATTTTGCGAGATTCCTGAAAGGCGTTTCCGAGATGATTTTATTTGGTCCACGATTCTTTGCTAAACGTATGCGATTTTTTAAATCATTGGTGACCAATATCACCATATCATTGTAAACTTTTGATTTGCGATAACCCCAGAGAAAGAAATAATTTGTAAATAAATCTGGAGGCTAAGCTGGTCAAGCTACTGCGCCAAATCTCCCATCCTGCGACCAGGAATGTTAGCATTTAATAAAGTGCTAGTTGCGGATCATCAATATCTATATTTTGAATTTGTGGTACAACATAATTATTTTAATTTCATGGTCAATATCTGAAGACATGGGTGTAGCCAGAATTTGTTCAATGAGGGAAACTTTTGTATGACGGGCAATAAGAAACGAAAGTGAAATTATTTCAAAAATTTAAGGGAGGCGGGACGATGACCCCTCCCTTTCCCCCTCTGGATACACCCATACTTAAAAATGTATACACTAGAACTGTTTCAGTCCACTTGGTGAAATGTTGAAATGCGATAGAATACACGAATATAATAGTGAGGATGAAAGTGATTCTGGTGGTGCAAAGCAGAAGAAAAAACATTTATCGGTAGAAGATTAGGAGATTATCTTCACTGTTTATAACAAACTAATGGAAGAAAATAAAGAAAGGTAAATGTTAACGTCTGCAACGTTGATACTATCCAATAAGAAGTATATGGTATGTATCAAGTATATGTTGTAGCGTCACTTGAATGTTTGAAGAATTAAAGAATTAACGCTGGTAACACATTTCACCAAAATTGGACTTTTTTGCCATTTCTATCACTTCTTATAGATTCTTTAGCGATGATTCCAAATCTATTCACAAAATTGGTCAATCACGTCAGGATTTCAAGATATCCTAACTTCAAAGTACCAAAAAGACGGTTTTCTGTGATATTTTAGGTTATATTGGCAAATTTTATTATTCGCCAATTTGAATTAACAATTTCTGCTTATGCTATCATTTAATACCATTCTTTACAATACTTCGAAAGCTATAATCTCGGAAAATCGGTTAAAAAAGGATATTTGGAGGTCGATAATCATAAATATAATTACAAAACAAAATTTGGGGTATCAGAAGGACATGGCTTAACATTATTTAAAGATTGGTTTTGCAGTATCCCGCTACCAAATTTACCAGAAAACGGTACAGCACCATTATGGATAACGTTACCTATTATTCGTGACAGCCCCCCAAGGTTCCTATCCGAGATAACAAGAAAGTTATTAAAGAATTTTTAGAAGCAAATTTGTATTAGGAAGACGATTACACGAAAAAACAATTATTATAAAGCAATGAGGACGAAGAGCTATGTCAAGGAATATTGTATGTATTTGAAAGCCAAAAACCAGGACACATAATACTAGGCCTATCACATCTTCAGCCCAATAGAGCTGATATGGGTTCAATCAAACTCCCAAATTTAACACCATATTGAATGTAAGGTAATACCATTATGAAGTTGGCAACGATTTAGTAATTGTATCAAATTAATGAAGATATTTATATCTATAACATAAAATCACTCTATTAATTGCATCTTTATATATAATGATGAAATAAATTATATTATCTGAGGTAGACATGGTACGAGAAATGTAGGAAAACAAAATTATTTACCGTCTTTTTCAATTTTTCAAAATAAAGAAAAACATACTATCGCGTGCCTATCTTGAGTTCATCACATCCATTGTTTCGAATATATTATCTCTTATTTCTTGAATTATATCAAATGTACAATAATATATCATCGTATCAACTTGCTTATCATTTAATAGGTTTAATCTAATAAAAAATCAGTCTTATGGATGAATGATGTATATATATATATATATATAATATATATTATATGTAGAAGTATATAAGGATATAAGAATTTAATCGATTTGTTTCTTATAATTTTTACACACCTAATAAATATGCTTTTAAAAAAGAAGGTATTTATGATTGGAGGTAGGTTTGTGTATAGTTTGTTTCATAATCGTTTCGTATTTTGTACCTTTTTCATGTAATTTATAGATTTCAACATTTTCTGTTCACACTTTCGAATCCAAATCGCTTTACTTTTCTGTAGAATAAAAGGTACAATGGAAATAATTTTTGAAAGAACGCTAGGTTACAAAGTAGATTGCAGAGTAAGCAGCAATAATACACATACATATATAATATCGTGAATATTTACACAACACATATAGGGGAAAATGAGGTGACAACGAAGAAAATATAAAACACCCAGTATATTTACAGTTATATCATGAAACTTGTAACCAAGATAATTACTCGGATCCTCTTCTATATACAGAATAGAAAGAAAGCAGATATTTATTTCAACCACTGCATAGGTAGCTACTAGATAGTGTCGTTGGTACATGTAAGATTAAGTGTTCAACAAATCACTTGCCTACGACACACTTTGTAGGTGATGTGTACAGGCTGATTTATTTTCGACGCTTACCACGGGGATGTCGCCTATTGGAAATAGAGAGTAGGTTTAAGCAAAATTGCTAAATTTTGTGAAAAGAAAAAAGAAGCTCATTTATTTCTAGCCTTGCAGAGAAAACTAGACACACATTCTTAATGTCACTTTTGACTTTTTGTCTAGTGATGTGCTCAACATTTTCGTGTTTTAGTTCTTTCTGGCTATCATCAATTTTCCCATTTCATATTCTTCTCGGCACAATATTGAATTTTAACACCGTCAGATTTTTTTTTCTGATTTTGACCATGTGTAACAGTGACAAAAGTTTTCGATACTAAACTTTAATTGAGGAAAAATACATTTTAAAATGAAATAAGGTAACCATGAAATTTCAAACCATCAAACATTTCAATTATTGTTCATTAGAAATAGAAACATGTCGAGGAAAACGAGATATGTTAAGTCTTTTTTTCTTCGTCGAACCGAAATCCAACAAGCGAGTGCGAAATATTTACAAGTGCATCCACAAAGACAGAACTTAAGACACGAGTTTCCAAACCGTTGGATTGGAAACAGTGGAGTTGTTGTATGCTAAACGAGATCTCCTGACTAGAGTCCTCTAGACTACTTTTTTCATAGGTAGTTGTTAAAAATAATATTTATAATGTTGAAGTCCCATAAAACTTGAAGAACTTCAAGATAGATTCGGGAATGCCTTCAGTGTAGTTCCTAAAATAACCATACAAGGAGCAGTTGGTTTAAATTGTTTAAACCGTTTATGCCATATGATCAAAACTATAATGAAAACCAGGGAGGAGGAAGAAAGAAGAAGACAGACCAGCTAGGCGAGAGAAAGGAGAAGGAAGGGTAAATAATGACGCAACTCGGTGTTCCCATGATGTAGAAACCTATAAGGTGGTTCCATGGAAGTACCCGGAGAGACGAAACAGGAAACCACTAGAAATATCTTGTACTCGCTACTATCTCGTTTCTCTTCGTTGATGCAGGACATTTTTCTATGAATAATGGACGATAATATATCCAAAACTTTTGTCATCATGGTTGAAATCAAAAAAACAGATCCTTCTAACCGTATCAAAATCCAATATCGCGCAATATCGACAAGAAGTAAGCTGATGATGCTTTTAGTTTTTTTTCTTTAAGGCCCAGATAAAGGTGCTAGAGGTAAAAGAAAAAAAGACCTTTTTTGTTTTTGTTATTTCAAATATCATCCATTTTCTCTTCGGGTACATATCTAACACAAAATTCAGTAACTTGCCAAATTTAAACCTACTCTCTATCGTTAATAATAAGTAAGATTATGAATCCGCCTGTACAACAACTAAATAAACATCGATCAAAGTTCGTTGATTGTTTCGATTTTCACTTATTTCATCTCATTCTTACCCAGGAAAACAAACGAATAAAATAATAAAATGTACATACATCTAATATTATGATATCATATTATATGTATTTAATTTATCTATAATACAATTAATAATTATTCTTTATTTAGTATGGTAACCCTGTTTCTTCATTTTGTTCTTGTTTATTTTTTCCATATCATAAAGTAATAATAATAAATTACAACATTTTTGTATCGATTACAGAAGTTGGCGCTGATATTTTGACATTTTATTTGTTTGACAGTTAATAAATGTCAATACTGGTTAATTTTTGATTTAATTCAACAGAACTTTCTGCAATCAATTTTTAATCTAAAATAAAAGATTCAAAATTTGTTCGCAAAAAAAATGGCACTTTGTTAATAAGTTACTTAAGAGAATTACGAGCGACGCAGTTACGTATCTTTTAACATAGATTTTTATAAAAAATGATCCAAATAAAATATAAAACGAAGAGATAAGAAATGGGACATGTTTACCATTTTAGAATTAACAAATTCTAAAAAGTTTAAAATTTGTAATTATAATGTTTTAAAGACTGCCCTATGTTTTCCGTTACTAAGAATATATCCTTTATAACTAACTTATTACTATTTATTGAATACTTGAAATATTCTTTCTATGAAAAAATATTGTCAAAAGAAAGAACCTACAGAAACTAAAAGTAACTAGTAATATATTAATTCTTCACCTCCTCTTAAAGAAAAACCTCCCATTACTTGCCCTGGTACCCTTCCATCGACACTTCGTTACAGACATAATTATTTTACATTATTCTCTCGAAGAACCTACAACATTTCACAGAAAAGAACTTCACTTGGACAGCTCCTCCTATTTTATAACTCGAACTAATGGCCAAGGCTATCTGAGATCAAGATGCACCCGTGGCGACTCAAAATTGCGCTACACAAACGTTGCGAGAAGAAACTGGCCAAAATCGCCTAAACGTCGCAAGAATTCGATTGCACCGCTTCCTTGGGGGCAATAGGAAGAGGTTATTGACCGTAGAGCAACCCTGCATTTTTTCGCTAGCCGCTGTTGCATCTATAATGGTATGTAGGAGGAGAACATCGGACTTGTAAGGGAACCGAATATCCACAGCTAAATTAATCTTGAAAGTCTTGAAAGAAAAGGAGAATGGTTATAGTTATGTTAAGAGAAAAAGAACAGGTATTGAAAAGCTTTGATTTGTGTCTTCGTAACACTGCTTTTAGCTGGGTTAAACAAGTTCAACAAACACGTAACAGGAAAGCCATATCGAACAGTGAAAAATGTGAATTACGAACACAAAAGGACGCTAATTTATTCTACAAGAATTTCCTCCTTACATTCTCTTATTTCACCCATTTTATTTATTTCCATGTTTTTTGCATGACTTGTTTATAGTATGATAATATTATATTTTTTTTTTTTGACGTTACTTATGCGAATGATTAAAAAAGACACAACAAACATTTTTATGTTTTTCCGTTTTGGTGATGATTCCTGATCTTAAAAAAAATAATAATAGTAAAAAATAGGGCCCATATTTCTATAATTTTTTGAATTTGTAAGAAAGTAACTTAAAATTGTTTTTATAATTCGACATTTGCAGAACCTAAATTCAGAACAGGAATCATTTGAAAATCAGTATTTTGTTTTCCAATTCCTTTAAAAAGACAAACGTAATTTTTCGATAATTGAAGTACCTACCGTAATATATACAATGGAAAATCGCTTAAAAATTTCGGTACCCCATCCCTTATAAGATTAACCCTTGTCAACTTGAGAGCAGACATCGGAGAATAAAATTACAGTGGATGACCGCAAAATATTACAACCGACCGTTTCAAAATCCTACAACACCGACGTCCATAATTCTTACCGGACTTTAGGGACCCAAAAGATGGTCTTCTTTCATGCAAAACGACACCGCTGTTACAATAAAATAGAGCACCAGAACCCCGTAAGATAACGTCTACCGTGAACCAGCAATAATTCCTTTAGAAATATGCAACAGCAGTGTTAGAAACAAGAGGAACACAGGGCCGAGATATCCGTCGCTGTAAAGAGTATGGTTTTCAGTGCGAAATATGCATTTAGCGAAAGATGTCAAGTATAAGAGGAAGAGAAGTGCAAGGCGGATGAGGAGGAGTGCAAGGAGTGCACCCCCAGGTACCCAAAGATAATTAAATAGACAGATGTTATGTTTAAGTTGTAAAAATTAGGAAAGTGGATCGTTAGAAGAATAGCTTGTGTTCTTTTCCTATGTTTTTTTTTATTATTTCGACGGGTTTCTCGGGAAAAAGATACAAATTTAGAATTGGGGGACATAAATGGAAGATATGAAGATATTTTAGCACTTTTATTTCCGTATTTTTAGAAAATCTAAAAACTTAGAAACTTATACCACCAGGAATTGTAATTTACTAAGAAAATTCTATAAATATATTTCTCTAAGACTATTCACCGGTTATTTTCATCCATTTTCCTTGCGAAAAAAGTACGCAAATATCTAAAATTATAAAAATTTAATACTATAATTATTTACATTTAAACGTAAGATATTTTTTATATTGGGGGTGAATTCATCGATTCTTAAAATTGGTACTTTCAAATAGAACAGTCTGCAACACACTTTATTACAATTTATTTAGAATTTTTTAGAAAATCACTTGCATTTTTTTTATTCAATCAAATTAGGATTACACCCAAATTTTATCTAATTTTATAAAAAAAGAGAATCTTATTGTTATTTTTAAATTAGAATACTTTACCCCCGCTGTTTTTAAAATGTGAAAAAATATGTTCCAAGTAATTTTTGAAACGCCGCGCATCCCCAAAATTTTTGAAAAAGCCGTTTGCTATCAAACTCAATTTTTGCAAAATCACTAAAATTGAGTTTTTTCTTTTTTTTTTGAGAAGTTGCCTCTTACAAAAATAGATACCCTTCGTATAATTAAATTTTATCAAAAATGTCCCAATTTCTCTTCGTTTTATTTTTTGTCAGTTTGTTTTTGCTTATTTTTCTTTTAAATACTGTTACCTAAAAATTGATGTTTTAATTTTAATTTATATCATCCTGCAAACATTTTATTATGCATGTAAATAAAACAGAATTTAACATTTTGAACTATATTTTAATTGCTGAGATTTGAGTTGTTTACTTCTTTTTATGAGGAAAATAATACTTAATAAATATTTGCGGGAAAAAATAAGCGTTCTTTTTCTATTAAAAGTAAAACCTTATAATCTATAGTCTATTTCATAAGAGGAACTTGTATACCAAAAAAAAAAATCATTCACGATATGTACAACAAAAAAATGCAAAAATTACATAATATAGAACATATTTGTACAATATACAAATCTATAAATAATAATAATAATCAATAATCAATAATAATAAAAGAACTAATTAAGAAAACAATATTTCTTATAACATTCCCTGACAATTAACCTGTATATTCTCGAATAAATTAAATTTAATATTAAGTTTGTGAACTTTTTATTCAACTGTTTCGTTATTTATTTTTTCTTAAGAAAAAGAAAAAAGATAGACTAGGAATGCGCACCTTTCTGCAGGAACGCCGTCGTAGTTGTATCGTCGAGCTCGTATTCATCCTCGTCGGGATCTTCTCGAGAACTAGGCGATCTGCTCCTGGGTGAATCCCCGCTACTGTGCGAATGGAGTCCTGTACTCATCGAGAGGTCCTCGGGCTCGGTTTGCTCTGGCAACGTTATGAGTGGGATAGGAATCAAGGGCCTGAGTATACGTTTCGTCTGCTTGGGATCATCTTCGGTTCCTTCAGGAAGGTCAGAACTTTCTACGTCCTTATCGGGAAAACCGCATTTATGCTGAAGGAGGTGATGTCTTCGTCTGTATTTTGAATGGCAACGATCGCACGAAAATGGTTTTTCGTTTGAGTGGATCAGTAGATGCGCTTTCAGTTGGTTGGAATCTGAGAATCTCGAAGAACAATGCTCACAGGCATAAGGACGTTCACCAGTATGCACCCTCAGATGTCTTCTGAGATTGGCAACCTGTACAAATTGCCTATCGCAATGTTCACAATGGTAAGGCCTTTCCCCGGTGTGTAACCTCATATGGGTCTTCAGATGGTGATCCCTTGTAAATCTTTTATGACATTCAGGACATTCGAAGGGCTTTTCTCCAGTGTGAGTCCTTTCATGGTTCTGCAAGACATGCTTGTACCCAAATGATCGATTACAAACCCCGCAAGTGAACTGTTTGTCCTTATTTTGATCTTTCCCGACGTTACCAACATCACTACTCGATGGTGGTGAGGACGTTGAAGTTGGAGACGATAATGGTACTTCTTCCTCAATCTTTTTAGCATGTTTTCTCTTCGATAACTTAACGTCCGTACTACTGCTCGTAACCACATTATTATTATTGTTATTCTTTCTAGATTTCAGAGCTGGGGATAACTGCTCAGATGTTGTGGACGTTGTAGTTGGGGAGGGTGGTGAATTTGGCGTCCAAGCGGATGTGAAAAGTCCGGGATGGAAAAACGCTGGGTTGGCAGGGATCCCCAGACCAGAGGCCATTAGCTGACTAGCCATTAAAAGTTGGGACGGTGTAAACATGGTTGAATTGGGAAAAGACGGAAAAGCCACTGAGGACAGGGGCGATTTTAGTTTCGTCGATTCTTCGGGCTCCACCTTCATCGTTTCGTGAATCGAAAGAATGTCTGAAATGAAAGAAATCAGGCATGTAATTTAATGCAGCTTTTCACATTCCTTTTGTTTGAAATAGAATCGTTTTTTGTTTTGGAAAATATTTAAATAAAAGTGCAAAATTCAAAACATTTGCAATTTTGTCTACGTTTTTGGACTTCTGTTTCCAATTTCTTCCACTTACATCAAGAATTCTTTCGCAAACGCCCTGCAGATACTCTAGCAATTAGATTTCGCTTGAATAGGTTTCGTAGGAGTATAATTTCTATTCATCGAAAGGAAAACGTTTACCAATACCCAAAGGAACGAAAAGACGCGTTGAGCAGGGTAAAAATGGACGATCACCTTCTTTAAATACACGGGTAGACATTCAAAACATTCGACATATGTATACAGTTACATGTATGAACATCACAAATACGTAAAGCTTCTTCCTCAAGATGTCCGGACAATAACTCGAGACGTTCCGAAGATCAAGGGGAAAGTCGTGCGGAATCATTTTCACATGAGTACGCCGCCAAAATACGTCCATACGATCTATTCTGTTGACCCAAAAGAGATGGAGAGGAAGAACAGACCGAGAAAGATGGGAGTACAGTTAAAGAAAAATAGTCTTCGGGTCTTTTCTTTACTCCGTAGTTGATTGTGACGAAACCATTATTTATTCAACATTATGTTGATGCCTATTACATACGGGTTAGGTCGATACATCTCTAAAAAGAGAAGGAATGAATTTATGCTCCGATACGTTGTTGTTTGTATTCTTCTCTTATTTTTTATCGTGTATTTAGAATATCTCTTTTTTACTTTTCATACTTTACCTGTAAAATTAAGTATCTCCTTAGCTCTACGTTTTTAAATTTTGTATATTTTTGCATTATTGTATTTTTCTGAAAATAGCATTGGTTTTATTTAACAGGTTTAATTCAGATTCCCAATTTTTTTCTTGTAAACAAATTAAATACACACAACAGTAACTAATACTTCAAGCGGATCCTTAACTGAAATTCGAAGAGAACATCGTTAACATTACCTAGTGATCATTACGGCTACCGCCGCGTCGTAACTCCACCCAGACGAAGGTAGCGCAGTCGCTTCAGCTTTGCGTAAATACTTTTATCTCCACCCCTTTCAGCGTTCATTAGCGCTTCGGTATCTTGCAGGGCATTCTCAACCCTTCTTCTGCGCTACACAAGCGAAAAAGACAGGGAGAATCTTGTAAAGTACAATTGACATTTACTTGTTTGCAGGTTGGTAAAGTCTATCCTGAAATGAAACCATTTACCATGGTTACCATATATGCATATAGAAGCGGTCAAGTTGAGATATCGCTACTACGTGTGAAGAAGAAGTCACGAAGGGAGTTGGTGGCAATTTCGATATATGATTTCATCGTCGTTGACAGTAATATTTAATATTTAATATATTTCACATCATGTAGTTTAAAAAAAAATGAGAGTTGCGCTTAGGTAGCTATTTTTTTTTAATAAATTTTGAATTTGCAAAAAAACATCCGCCGTCATCGTGTCTGCATTTGATATGTTATTAAAGGCACTATATAGATGGCAAATATATGGAAGGCAGACGTCTAGATTGCTGATTTTTTCAATAAAAGGGTCAAACATGTAATAAAAAGAGTAAAAAAAGTTGGCAGATATAAAAGTTTCTGATTAAATGTATAAGTCCAATAAATATTCGGATTTTCTACTTTTTTATTTTAATACAATATTTATTTATTTGGTAGTGATTCTTCTTAGCCGTCGTGTAGTTAATTATTAATTAATTTAAATGTATTGTCTTCTTCAAAAATTGTGGCTACATAGTGAAAATGAAAATGTTGTTAATGAACATAGAGTGTATACTGTAGTGAACTATTAACAAATACTAATAATAATAATAAACTTTATGCGAACTACATTTTTGTTAAATATTTGATTTTAAATTTTAACTTGTACTGTACAGAGCAACTAATGTAGTTAAAGTGCACCTTATACTACTATATTACTCTATGTAGTACACAAAATATGTTATAACGTAATTGCTTTTCTATTTTACATTTAAAATCCAATTTTTAACAAAAATGTAGTTCACATAAAGTTTATTATTATTATTAGTAATTTTTAATAGCTAAAACTGTTGAAATCACAAGCACAAAATTGGGATAACGTGTGAAGACGCGCAATACTTTTCTGAAATTAAAGGTATGAAATAATGGAAGCTTGTTTGCGTAATTTTTAATTTAGAGAGATGAAATGTGGTACTAAGGTTTTTGCTTAGAAGCAAAGAAACATTGTCAAATTCGGTCCACGCCCAACTTAATCTCTTAAGGATTGATTTTCCAAAAATGATAATTGTATACGACATTTCGTGTTATTAACTTTTTTAAATATTTTACCCCCTAATTCCTCCAAACACTAAAATAGTATTTCTTTAATTTCTAAGTGAAAACCTAAAAAACAATCTCCATGTTTCTAACTAAACAAAAGTTGACGGAACTTTCACAATACTTTTTATCCCCTATTATAGTCCTTTAGAAAATAAATCTTAAAAAAACGGCTAAAACACGAAGGTAATTTACATTTTCTAAAAGCTTATGGCATAAGTTTCAATTAAAAGTCCATCCTGAAGATAACACCTTTTAATCCATACATATGCTGTATCAGGAAATTCTTTGCTAGTGAATTATAGATCGTTTGCCTTTCAGAAATTAGCATTGGAATTGTCTGTTGTCTCTATTTTTATGCTTTTTATAATCGTTAAAACCATTAGGCTGAAAGGCAGATGCGATAAAAAGATTTCTTTTATAACATAATAATTGGGGAAAAAATTAATTATTCTTAAACCCAGCAGGAACAACGTCCGCCACTTACATCAACTTACTTTTGTTGTGTTTTGAGTTAGGCGTAATTTAATCCAACAACGACGCAAACGCGATTAAATTGTTTACTGCAATACTTTTCTTTAACATCTTTGACAAGCTCTTATTTGATATTCCAGCAATACATTAGAGGCAGAAACTATTCATATCGTTTTTTGCTTTCATCAACTTTTGCCAGACGATGAAATCATTTAAAAATTACTTCTCAGCTCTCTCGTTTTTCAAGCGCAGTAGCGATTTGATATCGATACCACATCGATATCAAATCGCTACAACAATACCAGATTGAATGTTGCCCATGGTAACTCGACTTTGGTGCGGAACGGTTTTTTTTTCAGTTCAGTGCTCACAATCAGTAACTTCTAATTTGTACATGAATCTAAAGTAGTGAGGTTAGGAAGATTGAAAAATCCCGCCAACATCACCCCGTTCTAAACACTAAAAAACCGGTAGCATATAAGGTATCTAAATTGAGTCTCTTAAAAGAATCAACCATTTATTTTATTAATCCATCTATATTTTGTTTGAATCAATATATTTGTCAAAATCAAAACAAATTGCTTGTTTTTCAAAAAGTGATTTTAGAAAAAGTATCGGAGCACAAATTCCCTTTTGAATTCAGGAAAGAAATGAGAAAAATTATTATAAAAGCCGTGCAATAAGTTTATAGAACAAGTTAAGTCATATTTGTCTCAACGTGAAAACTCATGATGTGTTGAGATTTTGTACACAGAACAGAAAAAATGACAAATCACTTGATGCAAAAATTAAAAAATTAAAATTCAAGTTTGTGATATTCTGCAAAATTTCAATTTCCCAAGTTAAACAGTTTCATAGTTATAAAAGTTGACGTGCACTTGTCCATCTGTCAAAAATTTTCAAGAAAGCTAAATATTTCAAATTTTGTTAGAAGCGACATAGTTGTTTTATTAAACATGCCTTTAATTAAATTACGTAATAAAATGTAATAATATGCAGGCTGTTCCATCTAAAACAAAAAAGTTGGTTTGGGGTATAACCGGAAGTGTCAGATTATTAGAAATATTTTAGTTCAATAACACGTGTTGGCTTTAGTGTACTAGCAAGTTTTCAGAATTTTCCAATGTATAGTCTTTTATATATCGATCAAAGGTTTCCGGTGAGACGCCCCATACACTTAGTCTTTATCGGAGAACACGGACAGTCCCCTCACCTATTTTTTTTTGTTTAGTGCTTTCGGTAAAAGTCGCGCGAAAATGTACAATTTTGAGTGAAAAGCTATTTTTTCGCAATATCATTTTTTGAGGTTTTTGGTAAAAATCGCTCGGAAATGTTGAACATTCCACAAAAGCTTTTGTTTGATATGTCACTCAAAATATATTAAAAGAAAAATTGCGCAATTTTCACTAGATGAAATCAAATTATTAATGAACTATATGAAATAACTAATTAGGAAACAATCGTTTTCAAGCAAAATGTTATGAAACAGAGTGCCGCCACGAGATGCGAGGTATGTTCTCTAGGTTTAGCCGCAAGGCTAGAAATTAACCAAACCATCGTCAATTTTTTAATATCCTCTAGTTGATTTTTGTAATGAAACCGTTTCCTCGAAAATGCATCTTCTTTAAGAAGTAATCAAGAAAAAACTGAAGGTGGGTGAAACTTTAACAATTGCGGCATTTTTTTTGATTTAGATTCAGCAACCCAAAAAACATACGGAATAAGTGAGAAAAGACTTCTGTATTTTTTCCTCGGCAAACCACCTAGTGACTGGACCGTGACTAAATTTAAATTTCATCGATACGAAGAATCCTCTTACAATATTTTTACTGCTAGCATTTTTTATAGCATAGATCTGGCAGTAAATCGTTAATAAATTAGAAATAACTTTTAAAAATCAAAATTATTGCTGTTAATGTTGCTTCTAGAACTGGACTTGTCACACTATAAGCGTGGAAAAGTTCAATATGATACTCATATCAATTCACCGACTAAATCTAACGGAAAATCAAAGCTTATTCTACAGGGATATAAAACAGGTTTTATGGTAGTAATCTAACGCCGCAACTATGTAACTTTGATATAGATATTTTTTACGAATCTTATTGTCAGAAACAACCCCTTCTACAGTAATACATAATTGTAAACGGGAAAGCTTTGAATTAACTCCCCTTTAGATTAAAGAAAGTACTTTCCAATTTGTTACTGAAGAATCTAGGTCAAACAGTAAGCTGAGAATATAATGATTTTTATGTTTTATTCTCAAATATTATGAAGACCTATTTAAAAAACAATTCCGCTATCGTCTTAAAGAGTAAAACAAACGATAAAGATTAATTTTACGGAAAATTACACCTTTCTTAAATACGCTCCATTAACACTAACACTTCTCATACATTAACATGTATCAACTAGCATTAAATTCGAGTGAAATTGAAACCATGCATATATCAACAATATAATTATCGCGAAATATTAAAAATATTTGCTAATAGAAAGTTTACAATTCATACCACATTATTTAAAATAGCAATAATATAGAACTAACTTCCTAAATCCCCCAATTATACGGTAAAATCTGTTGTAGTCGATTTAATGAAAAGACTAACGAATTCATGTATCATGAAATGCTGCGACTCCGACGGGGGCTCTGAAGAAAGGAGATAGCGGAGGTCGAGATGAGAGGGAAAGGATGGGAAGAATTTTGATTATATTGTTTACTGGAATAACTTGACGCTAGAAAATTAAATATTTTAAGTATCTGCGTAATTTGCATGTAGATTAAATAGCTTTATTATGCATCTTATGATTAAATTTTCGAATGAAATATACAGTGTGCGTCATCTTCGTTAGATCGGAAAGTTATGCCTTTGTTAAGGGAGATTTCTCAAAACGACTGGTTTCTTGTGATGGGTAGAGATGCTCATTTTGTTACTCACGCAGTGGTCTGGTGCTGGAATGGTGGAGGCATTTCGAAAAAAACAGAGAGCCAGGCTCGATCTTACTGTGCGGATGTTATATATATGAAACATCAACCCACGCATGTTCAGTTTGTTTTTAAAAACTCAGTTTCTTATGAAATCCTTGTGCATGAAGAAAAAATTTCTGACAAAAATTTAAAATTCAAAACATGCACATACAGAAACAAAATATCTATGAGGAGCAACAATTCACTCTTTTAGAAGTTAATACCTGTTGCATTGAAATTATGTTTAACGTATTAAATTTAATGGGTTCAACAAAGAATTGCATATAAAGATCTTGTATTCATTCACAATGATTTGAAGGTTACCATCGTGTTCAATTGAAAGATTAAATCTTTTTTGTAACTTCATATTAAAACTATATACGACAATAGTATGAGAAGTACCCGAGCTTGGAAGCAGATGGCGCTCTGTATCAAAATCGACGTTTCCGACTGTAAGTATTATCCTTTAGTCGACGTCAATCAAAATTTCGGAAAGAATCATCGAGTAGTGCTATTTTGAGAGTTGTTGAAAGTGGGCAAGTTTATATATTTGTGGAAAAATATAACTCATCAGTGACTCGATTTCTTCTTTTGAATGAGAAAATCGCCTGTGATGACTACCTATCTGATACTCGGTTTAATGAATTTAAGCGTGGCCAAAGAACCGTTTTTGATCAGGAGCAGCCAGGTTTTCCCATTGAGGTGACTGCGGAAGATATGATCAATAAAGTTGATGATACACTATTAGCAGACCGCCGGGTAAAAATTAGAGAGATTAATAATATGATAAACATCTTTCACGAAAAATTGAAGACGGGAAAGTTATCGGCGAGATGGGGACCGCGTTTGCTGGCAATTGATTGCTTAATAACTTCAAAGCAATGTTTGGACATATTTAAGCGCAATACAAGTGAGTTTCTACGGTGTTATCTAATTGTAGACAAGATATGGATACATCATTACACGCAAAAAACTATAAGTCAGTCGGCAAAATGGGTCTTTCCCGGCAAGAATGCACCATAGAGGACGAAGACGATTCCATTAGTCGGAAAAGTTAAGCCAATAGTTTTCTGGGATTCGGAGGGCATAATCTTAATTGATTATTTGGAGAAGAGCAGAATAATCACGGGATAGTACTACGCTGGTTTAATAAACCGACTCGACGGTGATTTAACGAGAAGAAGTGCCCGCCTAGTGGAGAAAAACATTTTCTACCACGTTGGCCCACTTAATTACGCCAGCAAAGTTAATCCAGTTACGGCAGGAATTGGTGCACCATCCACCATATTCTTCTTTCTTTTTTCAAACATGAAAAAAGTTAAAACATCGCTAGATTAAGTGTGTAGAACTATGTTGAGAAATATTCACTAAATGCAAAACAATTGCGTTGTCTTCTTTAACCCAGGTATTTATCATACCATTCTCGCATAATTTAGTTTCTAAATCGATGAAATGACTAAAATACTACTGCCTGGATGGGCACGAAAAATTTTGCAGAAAATTGCCTAGAACTTAAAACTAAAATAATGTACAGGGTATAAATAATGATAGCAAGGACTGTGGCGTGGTATGGTAAACAACACATAAGTATCGGCAACCTCCACACCCACACAAGTTTAATTTATTATATAGTAATATAATAATTAATCCGGGACGGTGATGAGGTAATACTTAAGGCAATATTATACGCACATCATTAGCAATTCGGAACGACAAATGCGTCCTTCTAAGCCTCATCTAGGTACAAAAAATCATATGTATCTAATGCCCACTTCTATCTAGTTTTCAAAAGAAAAAAAACGTAAACTCTCCTTAAATTAACCCTTATTTTTAAGACGAGAATTCCAAACGTGCAATCAAGTATGGTATATTTCCTTAAAAAAATTCGTCCCCGAGTAGCTACGAGCTTATCAGGCACCTCAGAATAAAAAAAAAAACTCTTAAAAATCTCCATTCACAAAGATACAATGTGCTGAGCCCTTGGAGATGACTTTCCCTATATATGATTTTTAACGAGCATGATTCAATAATTCGCATTTTGGCGTTATTTTAAAGTTAAAGAAAGGAATGAATGATTTTCGTTTAGCATCATTTAGGGTAAAGATATTGCAAACGGTGTCGTAAATGCGTTTTTTTTACTTTACAACATACACTTATTACGTCAAAATGTGTTAATTAGATTTTGCTCTTTAATACAACAATGTCTGTAAAGGATCGGTAAAAGACAATTGACAATGACAATTTCGAATTTTGGATGTTTCCGGTTTGTTCTGCTGTTTTGGAAGTTAAAACAGTGCAACAAAAGCACGTTACAATCTTGATATAAATAAATATCAAAAGGAAGTGCCAAGAAAATGTCCAAGAGCTAACATACAAATATTGTTTAATACCACAATTTCGCAACTATTTTCTATGTCCGAAGTTATTATTAATCATTTTCTCTAATTTCTTCTCTTTTTCTTATTTTCTTGATAATACAACTATTTCCGGTTGTATTATCAAGGAAAAAGTAATGTTCCCCAATGCAAATTCAAACTTTAAAAGATTATTGTGACTGTGAATTTAAAGTTTTATAATATAAAAACATCCTTACAACACTCACCTCTTTTAGTCGTTGCTTCTTGCAGTAATGGCATTCTAACCGGATCATTCGTACAAAAAATAGTTTGTTCAATTTGTTTCACAGTCCCATTACGTTCAAAAACATTTAACACAGCAATAAGTTCTTGATACAACACTATCGTAAATTCGTAAAGAGTCACTTTATTTTCACAATTGTTTTAACAATTTCAGTTATTTCTAAAAAAAAAAACGTTTTTGGAGAATCAATGGTTTTTTTTTTTTAATTTTCTTAAAGTTTCAAGCAATGATTTGGAAGGGTATAATCACTTCTTTAAATTTGTTTTGCGTCGGTTAAGTTTATTTTTAAAAAAGAGATAATAAAGAGTGTTAAAAGTTTCGCTTTTGTCGTGTATATAGGAATCAACTTATGATTTCGACATCGTTCAAGCCACTCGCTTCCCAACATATACGAACATCGGTGGCTTACTGAATACTCGAAACCGCATGAGGGTTGACCTAACCTAACACAACGTGAGCGTCCATTTCCCCCACTACCGTCACCATCGCCACGGCGGCGATCTTCATAACGGTGGGGGTGAGAACGGCACCACGGTCCGGCGGTGGGGATAACTGGAGCAGCACCCCCTCCTTATTACTACCATCCGCGAAAACGAGGAAGTCCTAACGAACACCCTCCGGCTACTTCAGATTCCTTCTTTCTTCGCTTTTACCAAAGCAGGAAGCAATGTTGGCGGTGGTTTCTTGCTCGGTCTTTTTCTTTTGAGAAAAACGAGGAATAGAGGGTAATAATAATGAGCCTGAGATGAATTTTAGCGCGAAAACGGGGGCCCCGTAAAGGAAAGAAAATTAGGGTGAAAGTAATTATTAGATCTTGGGGATGTTGCTGTTATCTTTTCTTTTGCTTTTCCTACCGTACATTGTCCGCTTTAAAATGGATATGAAAAATTATTTTTTTTCTTGGTAATTTATTGTTGTTAAAATAAATTAGGAAAATGAAACTGAAAAGAATATGGTAACGGACGGAATTTATTTTTTATTAAATTAATTAAAACTAAGAAAGGCAGATATTATAGAAGCTAGCAATAATATTCAAATTTCCGCATCGCATAGAGAAATAAATTTAAGAAATATAAGGATACTTCTAATTAAACAAAAATTAATTAATTAAATTTAGATTCATAAAATCTGACGAAAAATACGTTGTGATATCTAGCATTAACCTTTATTTCTTATTGTTAATACAAGCTAGTAACAGTCATACAAGAAACACATCAATGTGGCTGTCTGTAATAGACTTAATTTTTACTTTGTGATTGTGTATGGAAAAGAGCCAATCACGTGCTAAATTTTCAGCGCCGCAGTTACGGAAGAAACACATCAAAACATAATCACTGCTTAAGTAAATGATTATATATTAATTTGGAGGAGACATATGAAGCAAGAATTTATGCTTAAAAATGTACATGTTTGGGTTCTTCTAAAAACGTTGAGATTTTGCCTGAAAGGCTCAACAAATATTTGTTGTTCCATTTTCAATATTATAAGTAAATATCTCTAGGACATACGCTTGTTGAAAGGGCAGTACATCGTTATTTATTTGTAATAGTCCCTCTATCTCAAATTAAATAGTGTATATTAAAGTATTATTCTAACTTCTTCAGTTCTAACAGCTTCTTTTTTGTAAAATAAAATCTATGTGTATAATCCCATAATTAGAGTCGTCTTAAGCCAGTGGCCTTCTGGGACTCCTTCGAGAAAAATTTAGGATCGGTATTAACAGAAACGAAAAACATTTTAGTTAATATAATTTGTTATTTTTTTATTTGAAAATGTAACAACAAATGCAAACGTATTTTAAAAATCTACACCGATAGAAGAAGTACTTGCTTTTTAAATGACAAAATCATATATGTTTTCTTCGATGTCTATCTCTGATGTGTCATTAAAATTACGAAACGAAGTTAACAAATTTATTACAACGTCCATTGTTATAATTTCTTTGTAAAGGTTATTACTAATTTTGTCTATCCTTTCCAACATGATATTCCACATTTCTGATTAAATGACATTCCAGTTTTTCCATTTTTCTGGATAGACTAACAGCTTCGTTTCTAGTTTGTTGTGGATGTTCACTACCTTGAGCAATAGACGTCAAGGCTTTTAGAATTTCCCCATGACCTCGATATTACGCGTTTACTGCATCAGCTCTAACAAATCATCTGGTTTCAGAAAGACTTTAAAGAACTTGCTTTATGCTTAAATATTTGGCCAATTTATTTATTACCATTTGCCTATTGTGCACCCTCACAAGCAAAAAAATTTTCTTAACAAGTTAAGAAAATGCCCCTCGCCTTGTACAAGTGGCAAATTCATATTTCTCTTTGATTCTCACTTGGATTGCGCCCATTCTATTTCGCACAGTATCTAACTGATTGCAGCTTAACATTAGTTTTTAGCTATTAAACAAAGCAATTTGTCCCAGATTAATTAAGACTAAACTAGCATGTAAATCTTGTAATACAAATTGGATCTTATTTTTTTATTTTATTAATTACTGATTAAAAAAGTAATCACAGGTTCTTGGACTCCGCAAACCCATTCATAAGGGTGGACTTGCCCACAACGCATCTTGGTTAAAATTAAGTCTTTACATGATTTCTTCGACTGGAGAAGTGTATGGCATGACGTTGCTGATCTGGGTCTGGGACGTAGCTGCTCTACAGGATTGTACTATTTTAAATTCTCATCTACAAAGAGGCCAAGTAATCTAAAGGCACTAATGAGCTCAAAATCAGAATCGTCTAAGTTGAGATGATTAATTCCATGTTTCCTATTATAAAGAAAAGCATACAATTAGTCTTGCGAGTACTTCAAGTCAGGGTGCATGTTCACAGCCTCTACATACTCGCATTTTGGAATCTCCCATCATTTTATACTTGTCTTGTGTAGTAAAAGGAAAATTTTGTGCCTTAATATGAACACAGCTACAACACTTTCTTTTGGCAGGGCTGGGAACATGCCCCGCCATCTCGGCATTTTGAAATTTCATATACGCTATCACTTTGTGATGCAAAACGAAAATGTTGGCCTTCTCTTCGTGGGGTCCCTTTATTACTGCCAACTAGTATACCAGGGTATGTAATATGCTGGAAAATAGGCCAGATATATTTGAATGTTACGGTAGTAAAGTTAGTGGAAAAGGATTTTGGATATGGATGATTCTCAACTACCTAGGCAATGCTTTGACGCGTTGTTACACCTTGATACCTCTCCGTTGAATAAAGACTCCCTAAACTGAATATTACAGTTAAAGGCGGTGTCTTGGAGATTCGGGGAACAAAAAACAAACAAGCACAATCATAAAAAGTAGCTATTATAGAAAGTTACTAACCATCTGATTAGTAGAGACATTGAATCAGCCCTGAACTCGGAATTTGTGCTGCTATTCCGGAAGATAGCAGTAGTCTATGGATAGGAAAAGAGTATGTGCTGTACAGAATAGGTATTTGGAATATTAGATCAATTAGTCAAATACGAGTAGCCAATAAGTATAAGGTCAAGTGGTACAATTTTAAGAATACGTACCGAATTACGTGCTCTGATGCTTAGAAAGTTTTTTGATTGCGCCTCACGATACCGAACTGGCGTCTTTTTGTTGTGCCAATGGCTTTTGAATTTCCTTTTGGGATCTGTTGGGATAACAGGAGCAAAGTGAATCCACCCGGACAGAATCTGGTAGGCTGACCTACAGTGTCACACACTGATGAGAGCCAAAGAAGTTCGATATACCCGTGTCTTGTGACCAAACGCTGTTTTTAAAGCTTATAGACGTGTATTGGATTTCATACACGTTTGGATGCATTTTTTGTTATTTTTAATTTCACAATATTTTGTATTCATGCATAGGTATATTAAATATTGTTCAATATATTTAATATACTTTTTAATTACGTTTAGTTTAATATATTTCTTTATTTATGTTATATATATTATATTCCTATTCTCTATTTTAATAAAAAAAAATGTATTTGGCTGCGATAGTTTTGCAGTATATTGTTTGTATGCTGTATTACTACGTTGTGGATGCGATCATTTATATTTAATGAGGAAATTATTAATATTAATATATCAGGTTCAAAGACTTAATATTTAAAAACTTAATACTGGTGCAAAAAATGTTCCTATTCATGCCAAAAAATGGCATAGAACAACCACAAAACGATAGCGTACACGAAATTTCAATATCCCTACGGACATGCCTAACCCGGTATTCAAAGCTTTATAACCTACTTACTACTGAAGCATAATTTTTTTTTTACAACACAGCAAAGCAGCACATAGTGAGAGCGCACACGAGATTTCTAAATGGTGGCAGCGCTGGCATGTTCTCAGCCCCGCAGAAAAAAAAAACGCTCTAACCCCGTTAAATTAACCCCCATTAAAGCACAAAACGTTCTTTTTGTGGCACAAAACGACTCAAAAGAGAGCGTATGGAAAATTTCAATGTGCGGGAGTGGCGCAGTTGGGAACATGCTTGCTTCAAGGCATCTATTTGTCCTCATTTAATTATTGAAAATATTACTATAGCTGCTCCGAGAGCCAATTACTTACCAATAAGTGAAAGAAATTTGTTGGAATAACGAATTAATTGCGGAACAGTAATTATAAAGTAAATATATAATCAAATACCCCAGTAGCACAGTTGGTCGGCTGACGGTTGGCCTTCAGTTGGTACAACGTCGTACGGTCGGTGCAATATCCATGACGGTTAGCTACGATGTGCAGAATGTCAGTAAGGCATGCAAAACCAATAACGTTGGGTATCGATCGGGAATATATCTTCTACGAGATTAACGAGGTTAATTATACTTTACTCGTCTTCCTGGGTAGTTGGGGTTTCTTACATTTATTTGGACGCTGGTTACACGTCCTATCACCTTTGCTGCCAGGAGGAAATTTTTTTATGATAATCTTAAAACGCTCTTATCGCTAAGTTGGCGCCATCTTTCACCAATCACAACGCGCACAAAATTGTCATATGAGGACATGCTCGTATACATGAATAAACAAAAGTAATTAACGAATCAGGAACAAATAACAAAATACGAAAATATGAAACATACAAGATGTAAGAACAACTAAATAATAAGAATAATTCACGTTTCCAGAAATTACACTTAAATACTATTGCAAATTAATAATAGTGATTGTACGTTCTAGTAACAAGCTCTTTATATAAACCAAATGGCGTCGTAGGAAACAATTGTCCGTCTTTTTTAAAAAAGGAAACAAGAATAGCCTATCAAACCCGTTATTATTGCATATAGTAACTATTATATATAACTATAGTTATTATAATTATTATTATATATTATAACATTATAATAACTATAAACACACAGGGTTAACAATAAATGTTTTGCTAAAAGAAACCATATTGGAACTGATACAAACACAAAACGAACAGCTTTCTTCTAACAAATAATTACGGAGAGCGGACCATAACACAGTCAGCAAAAGAAAAATTGTTCTATAAAAGAATTCCGTTACAAAAATATGCAAACAAGCGATCAAAAACTTAAGAAATGGAATTTATTCTACCCAAAAAAATTATATGCCTATTTGTAAATATAGGACGTTTGTCAGGGGTTAAATATATGCTACAATAATGAACTGCCGAAAAAGGAGTCTATAATGACACGAAGAAAATGTCAATCTTCGTGAAATTTCCGCAGTCTAAACTTCCGTTGTGCTCCCTGCATTGTGTTCACGAGTTGCACATAACATATGCAAAAAAGCGTACCTCAATCCCCCTCGTCTTCAATAATTGTCGTAATGACCGTTACATATTTGCTTTTTTTCGCAAGTTTCCACTTATGTATCGTGTACATAAGTATAAATTTCTATTTGATTCCAATGAACCCTCATCAAACGCAAAAATGTATTTTTAAATAATAAGTCCAGGAAAGAAAAAAAAACGCCCTCTTAAACGCGAGTGCTACGTATTTTGACTAAATTGTCACAATTGGAGTTCGTCAGAACCTTGCAGCTGACTGACTTATTCGTTAAACGTAATTGTATTCGTATTTTTAAGGATCCCCGTCATGTGCTGCTTCGCCGGACCACTTTATCCATGCAACAATCGATTTCAACGCAATAGCAGTTGTATAAATTCCACTAGATTACTCAATTTACCGGAAAGTCAACTTCACCGCAAAATTGTTCTGTGGTAAACTCGTATCTCGATTAAATCTCTCAAATCTCACTTTTTTGCAATTCTTTCTTTCTTTCTTAGGCATTCCTTCTAAGCTCCATATGCAGATTACGAGTTTGCTGAAATCGAACGATGACCGTTAGATCTTAAAATCACGATAAAGTTCTTTCATTTCGTGATGCGATAAATCTTAGAAAGATGTGGATTTGTACGGAAGAAAAAGATATTATCAGAAAATATATGATTTAAATTACTTCAACTGTAAAAGTGTAACGGACAAAATTTGCATTTATTTGTGGAGAAATGGTTACAAGATTATTTTGATAAGCCGCAGAATTTGGAAAACGTAAAGCATTCTACTATAGAAAATGTGAATACTGAAGCACTGAAACACTCTTTTATAAGCTCTACTTCAACACTTTGCTAAAGCTGATGTTTAGATAACTGTCGTCTATGTATCATTCTTGGAAACAATACTGAAAAAAAAGAACTTACAAAAGAACACCGGTAATTGATACCGATTTATATAAAACTTCTTAAGTTTATAAATCAGTCTAGTGTAAGAACCGTCGTAATTTTTTTAGGTACCCAACCGTCCATTTTCTGAACGTAAGGCACCTTAAGGCAACGCAACTCCCCGTTATTTGCATTAATGTCTCAATGAATTGATGGAAAGAATTAAAAAATATTTTAGACACATTTTTATCTGTTTTGCTAGTATTGAATGATAGCCTCGGTAGCTTTTCCCCAGCTAATGTCGGTTTGTGGGGACAACCCCTTACCTCCCACTTTTTTTAATGTACAAATTTTTATTTTAGGAAAATGTAAAAATTGCATTAAATTTATACAGTGTGCGTTACGTTCCAGGCCGATTTTATTTTTCCGTTATTTTGATTTGGCTTCATTTGTCAGTTCATATTTTATAACTGTAGAGAGTGGTTGATAACAATTTATTATGGGGCATATCAGAATACTCCTGAACACCCGGGTGCCTCTCATAGACACTATGCGCAGGAATTCGGAATATCTGAAGCATGCTTGCTAACAATTCTCAAAACAAATTTGTATTTATTCCCGTATAAAATTCAATTCATGCGAGGACTACATGAAAATGACCATGAGCGACAGTGAAGTTGAAATACTCAGGTACCTTATTAATAAACAAAATAGCTACTGTGGCACTGAAAATCCTCATTTGATACACCAACGACTATTTCCCGCCCCCGGTTATTTCCTGGGGATACTCCTACACAATCCTGGTGCTTAAAGACACCACATTTGAAACTAAATTGGTGAAATAACACGAAATGTCTGCAAGAATCTTATGAGAAACATGCTTAAAAGAGCCTTGCATTTGACGGAGGTGACCACTTGACCAATGAATAAAATATAAAGTATAATTTTCGTTTTTTCATTTAAAAGTTATTAAAAAAAAAACTTCGGCCTGCAACATAAAACGCAACGGACTTTTCTATTCAGTTACACTAATAAGCCCGTTCAGTTAAGTCAACCAATTTATAGTTGATCCAGTTAAAATCTACGTTTCAATACGAAGAAACATCTTGAAACAAATTTCATGTTAATTAAAACAGAATATACATGTCATTAAAAAACGTAATCCAGATCAAATTGTTTCTTAATTATATTTTAAGTTGGTTACAACAGTTACAACTACATTTGACAAAGTTTGACAGTTCAAATTACATTTGATGGTAACCAAAAAAAAACCTGCAATGTGAGAAGAGAGAGCGCTAACCAGCGGACATGTTTCTGCCTACCCGGCGTCATCAATGTGGTTTCGAGCGTATCCTCTACCCACATCGCAGTTTGCCTCTCCGCTTGTATTGCCCTCTTTGAAGAACGACGAGCCAGGAGTACCTGTTGGCGTTATCTTGTGCTGAAATATACGCGCCTGCCGTTTAGAAGTGCCTAGAAACAATAACCAAAAAGCTAATACAGCTACTTATGAAGAATCATTCACATGTGCCAACCCAGAACACTCACGTGTGGTAGATTATTCTCCATCTTCTCCTGGTGCAACTATTTTAAATTCTTTTATTACTTCTCACCTAAAAAATATGCTGCACACAAAACAAAAATTTACCTAACCAATTCAAAATATTTGATTTAATTCCTCAAAACTTCATTAACGCATTTAATAACATGAATCAATCAATGAATTGATTTAAGATTTAACTTAACTATCAGACGTAGTTGTAAAACAACCAGCAACAACCAACATAAACAATAATTCAAAAAAATAACATGGCACTCTCGATTATGTTTTTTGATGGTCATAATAGGCATTCTCGATAATTTATTTGGTGCGGTCCACCATGATACATGTCTCGAAACATTCCTTAATACATGTATCCCTGTAAACCCTGTTGATCCATAGCGATGTGAATCTCTCCAATTATTGAAAATGCACAATGTAGTTGATTTAACAAAATCAGTTTAATTGAGTGAAACATATCGGTTTTTCAGTGCAGATTTGTTGCGACCTGAAGAAGTTGAATTGACTCTGCATTTTAAATGGAATTCAGTTGACAATTTAAAGTTCTCAATTTCTAACTAAAAATCATCCAAGAGTATTCGAATGTGTCTGATAAAGATAAAATAGTCTACTCGATTTCACGATCAAAACATCCCCTTTAAAAAATTTCCAACGCCCCCAAAATTTCATAAGGTACTCCTTTTAAATTTTCTCATAACTCTCCAACTCGACGAGAAATATAAATTTCCAATCATTTTGCAGATTTTAAGGAGCTGAATTGATTTGAAGCATGCGCAAAACTTTAACTTTTATAATTCCAAAGTTATAGCTCTTGAAAGCTTAGCCAATTTCGAATTGTCTTTTTAGCATTTTGGAGGCCGTAACTCGAAAAGTAAATTAGATATGCGGTTGGGGGTTACAGAAATCGATTGTACGTATTCGATTTCATCCAGAAGCACTGGATTTGGGCTTCTTTATTGGAGGGGAACGCCGTGAGAGGGTTCCGGAGTGAAGAAGTTGAAAATTGACTTTGAATTTTGAATGGAATTTAGTTGAAAATTTGAAGGGTGTTCGAATGTGTCCAATAAAGATAAGATAATCTACCCGATTAAACGGTGAAAACATCCCCCTTAAAAAATTTTCAACGCCCTCAAAATTTTATAAGTGGTGCAACGAGGAAAAGATAAATTTGCACAAGTACCAACGTTTCATATATGAACACGACTACTATTAAGCAAACTGAAACAACAAATTGATATTTAACTTATAATAAGAACTTTCTTAATAAGTTACTTAAAGCTGTTCCGACACGATATGTCGTCGTCAAAATTGTTTATTTTTTTATATCAATAACCTAGGAACTAAGTCGACCTATTGGATAAAAGTAATCTATTAGAATTTATTGATCGCGTCAAAATTTTTTAAAAAAGATCTCATTATATTTGAAATTATAACCTGTTGTTTCATTTGCCGTAAGGGCAAGGTGACTTTACAGTTACTAGTTTTTTTTTTTGATACACAAATGCAGGGAGATACGTAAGAGAAGCGAAAGAGCCCAAGATCCATGACCCAACATTTATTGATTGCCAATTGCTTTTTAAAACTATAAAATAGTTGATGATTTAAGTTATTCTATTCAAAAAAATTCTTATGTAGAATAAAATAAATCTGCAAGTGGGCGGTCGAAGGTCCAAAACCGGCCCTGAATATTTCTAAGTAGGAGGTTGCATCTCTTCTTATTTATAATTAACACACTTGACAATTACATCATCACCAAAAGCTTTGTCTATTCTCATAGATCACCTTGTCATTAATTCCGTGGAAACAACTAACTTGTTAATGCTTGCCACAGCGATATTTCTATTGCTAGATAATAAATCTGTAAGGTACCTGCTTCCCAGTTAATCTACAGACTACTAACACGCCACCCTACTAATAAGGACGCCTAGGAAAAAAAACTAATAAAAAGAGGTATGCCACGCGCTGAGAGTAATAGCGCGTGTTAAAAAAATCGCTATCTAACAATAAGAGAAGGTTGATGCCTCTAGATACACGCCAGGTAGAGAGCAAAGATGTACATACATAAATCATACTAGTGTACACACATTGTTTGACGCCTTTGTGGCGTTTATTGTGACAGGGTTAAGTAATCTCTTAAATATATAATGATATGAAGGATTTTCCACCATAAACACTGAATCTATCGTTTCACATTCACATCTAAAGAGAACAGACAATCACAACAAAACAACAAACGGCGAGCATAACAACCGAATATTCAAATATTTGAAACTACTGTAAATATCTTCATTATTAACAATGTACACATCTGAAAATATACAACGTGTGTCAAAAAATTGGATTTTTCTTTTGTTATGGATTTTTATAATTTTGTAAATAAAGCAGAAAATTTGAGCACCTTTCAAAACCAACTTGACACCCATTTAACACAATATATCTTATACCGTATACAGGTTGAGCATTTAAAATTGAAAGAAGTTCAAGTATTCTAGCAATTACACTTACACAAGATTAGCAATATTTCAAATTATAACCTTTCTTGGTTAAAAGATTCGGTTATTTAATAGTATTTAAACTTATAAAGGAATAGGTGATAGTTTTGTGGGAAAAAATGGTTTATCTTTCAACATTAACATGAAAAAATAAACAAAACATATATTATAACAGAAATACATTAAAATATGTTAAATATATTTTCAGTGTCGCCCATCTCTTTCCATGCAGATACTGGTTATCCGCAAAAAGGATCGCGAAGGATCGTGATAAACCTTGAATTTCAAATAACTCCACAAGAAAAAAATCCAGTGAGGGTCAAACCCAAAGATTGAACTGACCAGGGGTAATTAGAGAAACTTCAATTCAAACCACTCAAAAGTATCGACGCACTCCACACCATGCATGTTTAAAATTAGTCCGGGACAGCTGTTTCGACGAGGATATGTCGATTCTAATTTTCAACCAAACACTGAATAATGTGATTAAAACTAATTCTCTAATTCTAATTGGCCCACTATCTGCAGTTCTGAGAACACATGGCACCGTTTGGCTTAAAAGTAGCTTCATTTGACTATAAAATGTGATTCGCAAACATTCTATTATCTTTTAAAGAATTTGGGTTTCCGGGTTGAAACCGCGTTGTAATTGCATGAAAATGCCGACGTTTCGCTCTCGCATTTTTCGTACAGCAGCGACGCAACATGCAGCGGCCCAGAAGAAGCTCCATGCAATTGAGAGCGAAACGTCGGCAGTCTCATGCAATTACGACGCGATTTCAACTCGGAAACTCAATTTCTTTAAAAGAAAACAACGACCGCGGAAGCCTACAACAACATTCTGTTATCCTCTCGCTCACCTCCAAACCATGCAGAAAATTAAAATCGGAGAACATAATCTCTATCCCTTTGCGTATAAATCTGGGTTTATAAGGCCGAAAATGGTTCTTTTAGTATTCGATTACAACTCTTAAATGTCAAACTTTTTTCGAAAAGATGTTTTACTATTTTCAGTAACATCCGCCAGTCGGCTGATTGAGAACATATCAGGATGGCTTTTGTTAAAAATATAAAAAGCTATTTCTTTGTGTGGCGTTGATTGACCACAAAGGAACATAATTTCTGTTTTTCTTTGCAGAGAAAGCGTCTTAAGTATACAAAATTAAGCACACAAATAAAATTGAAGCATTTGTCTTCAAAGCCTGCTGCTAATTAAAAAAAAATCTTATCGCACCTAATAAGCGAAATAGCTGTCTGTTATTTGCAACCAATTAAACCCTTTAACGAAGAAAGCTATAATTTAAAATATTACTTATCTTAAAGTGTAATTTCTAGATTAGCTTCAGTTCCTGTTCTAATTCACCAAGCAGCACCAAAAACATGTAAATCGAGAAAATGACATTTGAATTTTTATGAATGTTATACGAGATAATTAACACCCTGTATATATTTTTACACTGCACCCCGTTGAAACATAAACAGTGTTGGTTCCTAACAAAGCAAAAGAGTAAACTCGCGACACTCCACCTGTTTCCAGGCTAAGTCTTAAAACGTTAGAGTCTACGACTGTCAAAATCTTAACACAATTTGCAATACAGCCAAAAGTAATTATCGAAAGTACGCGTAACGATATTATTATTATCATTGCCAATATAATTTAAGTAGTTAGAAAAATAATTAATCTATTTATAATATAAAAATTGAAGAAGGTTGCCCAAACTTGGAACACCTTGAATATTTGCAAATAATATTACAACATACGGCGTGGTATGCAGAAAATCTCATTTCTTCTTTCCATCTTTGGTAGTTTAAACTCTGCGAACGCACTAACGGCGAGTGCGCCATTAGTGTGTCCAACCAAAAAAGGTATCCTGGCATGGTACACGGACTGCTCAAAAATAGGTGTTATAACAGGTATAGGCATTAGTGAGCCTAACTACCACCTTAGAATGCCTACAGCACTCCACACCAACATACTTCAAGCAGAGACCTCTGCTTTGAACTTGTGCATCATAAACAACCTCGAGAAAGAGACACGGGGCGCAACCAGAACTATATTCAGTGACTCATACGAATCTAGTTAATAATAGTAAATTTAAGGCAATTGGGACATAAAAGCCACGTTACTTTGCTATGGGTCCCAAGCCATCAAGAGATCGAAGCAGACAAGCTGGCAAAAGAAGCAGCGAATACGCCCTTCATCGGTCCTAACCCCATCTCTGGCCTACGAAAGAACTACATAAAATGAATAATTAAAACATGGGAGGACCTCGTACTGGAAAAATATTCCGGGATAAAAACAGGCGAAAACATTCATATCAGGCTCGCCTAAGACAGCAAAGATAGTGCTTTCGTTCGGCAAAGGGGACCTTAGATTATTCGCGGGATTTCTGACAAGTCATGCAACCCTAAAATATCACCTATGCAATCTAGGTAAAGTTGAAGATCAAATCTGTCGTCGATGCAAAGAAGATCTGAAGACGGCAGAACACATTGCAGATGTGCTGCCATCAGTCGTACTCAACAACAACATTTCAGTAAACCATTTCTGACATCTACTGAACTGAAAGGTGAAAATCCTAGAGTAATATTAAGGTTTATTGAGAGCCTTCACCTGCTCTAACACATATAAGGCATTTAGTTACAATAGATCTATCAAGGTCGCCGTGACTGAAAGCATTTGTGACATAGTAATACTAGTACTAATAATACTTATCAGTGTGTCAATTTCGGTACGCTTTGAGCGAATCTAATAGATACAGTTTTATGAACTCATCGTCTCTTCATTCTTTCCCATTTTTCCCATTTTTTATCATTATTTCCCATTTTACCCAAACGCTACTACAACAAATCGATACGTTTTTTATTTTAATAATTGCAACTCCTCTTATCGTGCCTACCTTTGCTTCTTAATGTTTTCCATTATCTACGCCAACTCGTCCTCTGATACGCCAAACGTCAATTTAACGCGGACATTATCAAGCGCTAGACAGCACAATTTCCAACAATAACACCAAAGAACAATGCCAATCGCAAGAATGTAAACACCAGGAACTCGACTTGACAATCCTATTTCCGCGCTTTCTCCACTTCCATCCTTTTTCGCGACGCGTTATTTCAACGACGTCGAACTAGATGCATGATACTTTCGCCTTCCACTTCCAAACCGTATAGGCAAATTATCGAAGAAACGGAGCGGGTAAAGCGTATCAAACAGTAACATCTCTAGAAATGAACATTGACACATTCAGAAACAAAAAGACAAAAAAACAACTCCGCCGTAAAAAGCCGAAGGAGAGGCTGTGAAGATAAGTCGTAAACGCGACATGAAAAATCGCTATCGGTTGGCAGAACTACGCGGCAGGTCGAATTTTTCTTTTCTATTATTCTCCACTTCATTTTCTTTTCGTATGTGCGGATTGCGTGTAAGTATTATTTGCAGGACGTTTTGATTTCCTGAAGAATATCATTTTTTGTCGAAATATAAATCAATTTTTTTACTAAATTTATTGCTAACTTCGCTTAGAAAACGAACTACTGATTCCTGTCACGTCCGAAGCCAAATCTACAGTTATAATTGGACATCAACTCTTATGCACACAGCAACTCTATATGCCTATACAAACACTATATTTTTTGATATTCACATAGGTAGGACGAAGTTATCTGGTGTTTGCTCTTGACCTGGGTTATCGTCAGATACAGCTGCTAACATTAGAATTAAGAATATCTTTGATAACTCTCTGCATAACTCAAACTAAACGAAAAGCTACCAATTGAAAGCAGTCTTTTCTCGTTGAAACTATTGTCTAATGTGTAAAAGTTGATTTTCGATGAAAATGATGCAACAAGAAATTTAAGTTTACAAAGCTTTTGTAGCTCATTTTACTGCTTCGCTTATAATCGGCAAAATTGAATTTAATAATAATAATAGTAATAAATTGCCCTTGTTAAAGTAAAAGAGTATAGTGAACCCTGGCGAAGTCTAGCTTATGCTGCTCGTACTCAACCAGGACCCACCGCAATAAACAAACAATATATGTGCGCAACA
>CACRWG010004352.1:0-72169 GCA_902654985.2 Oryctes borbonicus
AAAAAGTTTCCAATTTGTTGCCAACTTTTACAGACACACTGTATATACGTAGATTGTGAATACAATATAAATTTACAAAAGAAAACAAAGAAAAACAGTATATTAAAGAAAAGAAACATAATTTCAATAGAAAACAGATCCAATAAAAATGTCTTCATAGCGTATGTTAGCATTACGCGTCATGTGGTAAACTGGCGCTCGAAGTAACAGGTTGGTCCTTGGCGTTGGCATACTGAAGGTAGACGCATAGCGGGATGCCAGTCGAGGAATGTTAAAACATATCGTTGACAACAAGTACGAACAATCAACTTTGTTGTTTAGAAGCTTCTGTAGGTACCGAGCGCTATGGAGCTCGCGCCGATTACTTAGTGAGTCCATTTGATGCCTACAAAGCAGATTATGATAAAAAATATCCCAATCCGGATAGGTTGCATCGATTTTCCAAGATAAAAACTTCAAAAAACGGCGTTGAATCCGCTCGACTAGAACCTGTTGAGACATAAAAGGGATACCAAACAACACAGGCGCATTCTAAGTGACGACAAAGGCATAAAAAAGTGTTTTTAATTATTTGATATTATTAAAGTATCGTGAAATTCTCATGAGAAATCCCGGTAATTTTCAAGTGGACAAACAAATAACTTGTATATGGTTGGAGAAGGATAAAGTTGGACTAAAAGTTACGACTTTGATCACATTTATTTTGGACAGAGTTTGGTTGTTAATTGTGTAGATATATTGATATGGTCTGGTTTTCCTTATAAAGGGCATATAAAAACATTTGGCGGTATTGAGCAGCAGGTTATTGCTTACTGACCAGCTAACCAGGAGATTACAATTCATCAGCCTCCTTACTACCATACACAGCACAAAACAGTCTAACATCATCCGCATACGCCAGAACAGGACAGGTAAGCGATTGCGAGGGATCATTTATAAATAAATTAAAAAGGAGAGGACTAAGATTTGAGTCTTGCGGAACACCACTTGTAGAAACAAAATTAAATGACTGAAAACCGTTATAGAAAACATAGTTTACACACTATAAGGTTAATTACGAGTGTACGAAGTGAAACAGCAGATACATCTACAACTTCGCAGGAAATACCATTTTTTAACGCTATTAAACACCTCCTCCTGCGTTCCGGCCAGTTGTATCAAAATTGCGATCACATCTAATGACATTGTAGGAAGATGGGAAAGACTCAGAGTTACTGAAGGAATTATCTAACCAAGTTTCTGATATTGCATTTACTTTGCATTACCCAATAATTCGAACAAGGAGGTGTCGTCGATACATAGACCTAAGCATTTGGGGTTACTATCCCGCTCGCAAATTGTTTTATTTCGAATCTGCACACTAATATAATCTAATCGTATAACCGCTGTACCGTAATAATTCACCACTTCATGAATAACCTATGACACGTGCATAAGAGGCACTTAATAATTAGCCAAATGCAGAGCTAAGGGGGAATTCCTTCTACTAAGACCCGGAGTGACTTCGAAAATTAGATCAGGATGTTCTGTTTCCTTCAATGCAACTTTGACGTTAATGGTGTAAGTTTAATTGTTAGTAACAGTTTCCTAGGATCGCGATGTTATGTGTCTCCTCGCAAAGAATTTCACACCGTAACAATTGCGGCTATTGTAATTATTAGAAACGCGAAACAACGTACTTTTCAGCGCAATATATCGTCTTAAACTTTCTAAATTGAGCTATTTTTAGTGTACAACTTAGCGGAGCGGGATATACGGAAAGTTAGCACGTCTTCACTTGCAATGTGAGTTGAGTATAAAGACTATATTTATCTACTAGCAAAGTAAATTAATAAAAAAAAATAAGTTACTTCATTGAACTCCAACCTTTGAAGTTACTTCATCAAATTAAATTTATTTCCGTGAATCAATTATTTGCTGCAAATTATTTAATTAAAATATTTGGATTTGTTGTTGTTTTTTTTTATGTAAATGTAAGTGTTTTTGTCTAAATAAAAACATATATGATAGACAATGTAAAATAGTTGTTGTGTGAACATTTTAACAATGAAAACACCAACTTACCTTAATATACACCAACATTTTCGGGCTTAATTGCTAGGGACAAATTGATTCATGTATATTTATATGGACCTTCTGGGCGTAGAAATTTATTCAAAATGCCTTTAATATTGAGCTAAACTTTCCTTAACGAACGAAGGAAAAAGTATATATGAGAGATAGAAAATTATCAACATGCAAATTCAATATTTGATATGCATAAAGTTTTCCTAGTAGAAAAACAAATTAATTATTATTCTAAAATAGTTTCCTCATTGTAGTGGTAGAATCATTTACGGGAAACGCAATGCAAGGAGAGAAAAAATACATTACCCACAGCCTACCGCGCGTCATTAGCAGCAGCATTTTCTGATATGTTCTGTTAATTATTATTGTTTGTTCTTGTAAAATAAACTAAAAAGAGATTTTTTTCATTTTATATTAATTTAAGAAAACAAAAGATATTGCGGTTATAACCCAATTTTCTCAAAACACCTTCACAAATAGCACATATATCTACGTATCTTGTATTTGATACGTATCTGTCAGTTCGTGAAACTAACAAATCGTTGGAAGCGTTTACTCAACATGTTTTGCCGATTTCTCCACGTAAAATATGATTCTTCCTTCACTAGACAAAAGCTACACTTGCTGATTAATAATATTTGGACAGAAGAAAAATTATAAAAGAGAGGAAACGGTGATAAATTATGGTCTATAATAAAAACAAGAACTACAAGCGATTAGTAAACCTTGCGACAATTTGTACATCACTTTTCTTATAATGTAAACATTTTTATAGCACAAAGATATATGGATACGTACATATATTAAATGGTGCGTGCCCTTGTAAACAGAAGTTAATATTACATTCTTGTCATAGCGATGGAGGCAATGCTTGTCGACATCGTTGAGTTTCCCTTCCACAAGATGCTTTACTCCACTCCTTACATACAAATTGCCTTATGTTGCAATATTAAAAAGGATACAGAAAATAAATGAATTAAATAATGCGCGCGGAATTTATTCTCAAACAGGCATTCTTCTTCCATAAATATGCTTTGATTCAAGGTATAATATTTCAGTAACCGGACAACAAGAAGGTATCAATTTGTAGTAGATCTTTTACATCTGTTTTGTTGGCGAAATGTGTCAAAGACTTCTTTGAACCTTTCAAGTATTATGATAAATTACAATAAGCAAATTTCCTCACATTATTTACGTAAGTAGGTAATTTATACTTGGAGGTATAAATTTGTGAAGTATTTTATCTTCACTCGTGAGAGAGTTCTTTAGAAATCAACGGGGACATTATAGTCTTCCCCGGTTAAATGGATCTAAGGCACAATATACTATTTTCAAAGTTTTCAGGTCATTTATACGCCCGGGAGTTTTACAAAAAACACATTTATTCACGGGACAGGCGCTGTCATCCTTCCGCAAGAATCGGCCATTATTCAATTTAATGATATATGTAAATCTTTTTGTTGCGTTAATCATATTAAGGGACTACCAAGCATCGCTACGCCCGCGCCCAAACAACAGCCTTTAGTTTGTATTCATGCTCCTCCTTACGTCTTCTAATTTACACAAATTTCATGTTTCTATTAATTCATTAACTAGAGTCAAACAAATTGAATTAGAACGACGCAGTATTGTAACATAAGGTTAATTTTTAACAGACCTTTTGTCACTTAATGATAGTTGTTTTTATTTGTTACTGCCAAAATAATATTTTGGAAAACAATTGATAGAACTCTAGCTTCAATTATGCAAGATTTGAGAGGAAAAGACCATTAATAATCTTGAGAAATAATTCTCCACCTTAAGAAGGTACCGAACGCAAAAAAGAACATTATATTCGTGTTGCGTAACAGGAAGCATATTAATTGCCTCCATTTTTTTTCTCGACCTTACGTACGGACTCTTAAATTAAAACAAAAGAAGGGAAACAAGATAAGATTTCCACAATTAGTGTCGTTAGACCTGCTTAACATATCTAATTTTTGGGGGAAACAGGAAGCAAAACGAGTGAAAAAGAATAAAGGATATTTTTGAAAGTTAGTTTCATTGTTCGCGAAAATTAAAAATTACTTGATACACTGGTTTCATTAGTACATTTTTTGCTTTTTGTACAATTTTTGTATCATTAACAAGTTGTTTCGTCTGTACAGGGCGAAACTATTTTTTTTATTCTTTCAAAAAGATGTAGTGGGTGTAGTATTGTTGATTTGATGCATGCGCTCTGCATTAAAGAAGAAAAGGAAAGTGTCATTGGTTACAAGTAGTTTCGATGTTAGGCGCTAAATATATGTTTGCGCGAGATACATAACGTTGTTTTCATTATACCACGCATGTAGTTGACCAGATAAAATCGATGAAACACCAGTCTCAAACACGGTATCGGTTGCAAATAAAAAACTTTCTTTTTAAACATAAAGGTTGTTAATTTTAAACAAAAATAATATTTAACACAAAATGCTACAATGCTGTTTTGTAGCAGTTTTTTGTTGCTATATTCCGAGTAAATAATAAATAAGTAAATAGTGACCTTTATTTGTAGTAAAATTGGCACGTAATATATTTATATACACAAGTCAAAAAATATATAAAGAAACTGTTTGGATGAACTGAACAGTTTTCGGGTTCTAACTTATTGATTATAAGGTAAATTGTTAATAAAAACAACTTAACCAAAAACTCGTGGGTACGCGCCTTGGTTACTGCTACCACAATTGTACTACTGCCGCGATTACATCTATGGAGTATGCGCAATGTGTCCAAATTCAAAATTAAAATATAAAAAGCTTAAACATGCCTCCCACCTTGAAATACTGTATTTCAAAACAACACATATTAAAACTAAGAGCATTCGATGGGTAATAAACATATCTTCGACACTGCTCCCTTGATCACGTCCTTGACAGTTTGAATGGTTACTATACGAGTGATTGCGTCGGCACCGGGATGCAGCTAGACGATGCTTCCCAAGTGTCAATTCATCGCAGGAAAGGTTTTGTCATTAATAAAGACCAGGACGACTTTTTTGGTGACGGTTTTGTTTTTCGTCCATTTAACGTTCTGTTGAAGCTCGTTAGCATATTCTTTATTCCAGCGCCTCCAAAGATGTTGCTGGAGTTGTTGCAGCTTCTGATACGTGAGTAGCCTATTTTCTAGTATATCGGTCACGCCCGGATCTCGCAACGATGTCGTTGCTCGTTCAACCAAAAAAATGGGCACGTGTAAGGGGAGTAAAGTCGGAAAATGGGGTGAAAGTGGAGAAAGAGTGTAAAATTGTTCAAATGTTAAAATACAATTACCTACAACTCGCCGTAAGTGATGTTTTGCTGATAGTATTCCTGCTTCCTACAGCCCCCCAAAATGCGGAGAATGAGTGGGAATGAACTTCCATTCCATGTCCTCGTTAGAAGATTGTTTGAATTTTCTTGCCGAGACAGAATCGAGAAAGCTCTTTAAATTCCGAATTGGTTTCTACAAAATTTGTGCAGTTTTCTAATTAGATACAAGAAGGTTTTCCGCGACGCGCAATGAAACGTCGTAGCACCATTATGAAATGAACTGACGTCACAAGTTCTAAATGTACGCATAAACTAACATGACATTTTGATATTTTGCGTCCATGCATTTTTCTATCCTTTACCTAGAAAGGTCCGCGTAATCCACCCCAATTACATTAAATGGAAATGAAAGTTGCACGGGCTTTAAGCAAATTACTCATAATTGGATTTATGTTACGTAATTTTTGACAACCTTTCTCGCCAAATTTCTATCACCTATTGGCCAATATATTTCTCAAATTGACGCTAATAGATGTTGAGGATCGGCATGCAATAGGTACATATCTATGTTCACGTTCAAACAGTAACTCAATCAAAGGATGCTGCGCTGAAATAATAATAATTGTTTTTTGTCAAAGCAAAACGCAGAATTGTCAAGAATTGTACAAATAGATTCAATTTTGAAATCTTTTGCAAAACTCTTCAACATCTGGAAATGAGTCTGATTGTGTAATTGCGAGAAAATTTTAAATAAGCTGATAAGAAAAATTTAAGTTCTTTGTATGACAACGTGCGCTCGTGCTTAGGTTTCAAGCAGTTTGATTTAAATCTAAAGCAATATGCAACACAATGAATCAATCTATCAAGATTCGAAAAGAAAGATGATGTGTTATCTAGCGTGGCAACAAGCGAATATAAATTTTGACGCAAATCTGTAAAATTTGTCGGTTTTAAATATGAATGTTTAAGTCGTTATGAATGACAGGATCTACCATCTGAATATCGTTCAATGAATAACCTGAATCCGAACGAAACGATAGGTCGAAGCCCACGCGCAATTTTGTCGTTAAACTTTCTTCACGAAATACTCCATGGCGTGGTAAGTAATTTGATATAACTGAATGATCCTCTTCGACAAAAGACATGTTTGTTTGAGATCAGAATTTAAGGATAATTTTCGTTCTAATGACACAAATCTTCTTTGGACTTGTTGTTGATAATTGCCTAGCAAGTCAGGTGATTTTTTTTTAGAGCGTCCATCGGCCATTCATTTGGTGTCATCTCTAAAATTATCCTCATAAACCTGTTCTTCGCAAGATATGGATTTTGTTAAAGCGCATTTAATTTACCAGTGTACTAATATCACGCAACGATTCATCTGATAATCGAGTAAAATTACATGTTATAGTTGAAGGATCTGGAAGCTATACTGGGCCAGCTAGTATCCACCTGAATTTGGTTTTCGGTAATATAGGGTCGGATCAGCCAGTTGTATGTTCTTTGGAATATCTAAAATGTACAAATGACGTAACACGAAATGCGTTTCTGATAATTGTTATTTCTAGATTGAATTGTTACTTCCGATTTACATTCTATGTTTAATTTTTGATTTTGACGTGTTTAATTTCAATCTTTTACGGCAACTCTAGTAATAAAACTGGATTGAATACCGGAATTGCTTGAATTTGGTGTAGCGTGTTGCAATTGTCTAGCGCAAAAATCAACACAGTTGACAGTAACACGTTCTTTTGAGAGCCGTTAGATGAAAGATAAACGCTTTTATCTGCTTTGTTATTATTCGGTTTAAATTATATGTATAGCCAGGTATTGTGCTTTGTGTTACATTTCTTACATGTCCTCGATTTGCAATCTTTGCCGAGATGTCCCGACTTTTAATGCAATGTTTTAACATCTTTACATTTTCCATTCCTTTTTGAATTTGAATCTTTTGAAATTTCGAGCAAAGATATAACGGATGGCTCTCTTTACACATGGCACAATTTGTATTTACAATTGTAAAGGTTTTTGAATATGAAGAGTTTTCCTTTGATTTTTGATTAATTTGATATATCCTCCTTCCTGATGTCTCTAAGAAGTCTGCTTTATTCTTCAAGAACTACTTGAATTGACTCAGCTTTGTGTTTTCCCATTCTCTTGCAGTGGTTTCATCTAATTTTGTGCTTTTTATATAAGTGATAATAGTGAAATATCCCACTCGTGAGTCGAGTAATGTTTAAACACTCATACAATGTATCCTACGCAATATTATAATTTGCTGCTGTAAATTCTAACGATTTAATTATTTCTTGAGCCGTAACGCCCTTAAAAGACGCCCTCAAGTGGTCAAACATATGAATGCCATTAATAGTACTATTTGATTTGATTAGCAATTGAAATGTATCGCGAAATTCGAATCAGCTTTCCTACTGGCCATCGTATGTAGGAAACGGAATGGTGGATAATTTTTCAGTTAGAGCTAAATTGTTTAAATGTCCTAAGCACGCTTCAACATTTTTGACGTTCAAATTATGCTTTGACAACAAAATATTTGCATCTGAAATAAAGCTATATTTGTCTTTGAATTTTTTCAAATTCGCTTAACAATGATTTAAAAATTTCTAATCGTAATTCTAAAGACTCTTTAGTATCAAGTGGCCTACTTTGATTTGTCGTTAAAATATTATTGAAATATTTGTTCGTTTTCCATTACTATACAAAGCTAGAAACACGAAATGGAGGGAAAAAACGTAAATGGAAGACTCGCGTAGTTTCGCATGTACTTTGACGACCAATGACGACGATATGAGGTTGATTGCACTTTGTGCTTGCTTAGGACTTTGTTTGTTGGTTGTGGCCTTCTACACTGTGACCTTTGTGCGATTTTCTCAATGCGACGGTGATTCTCCTAATAATTCTGTTCGAAGGACTATTTGTTTGTTTGAAATGAACTGTACACTTTTGGGATTTTAACTTATTTATTTTAAGTTAGATTGTTAACAAAAACACTATAAACTTAACCTAAAATACGTAAGTACGTCTACTACTACTACAATTGTATTGCTGTTGCAATTACGTCTATAGAGTACGCGCAATGCGCCGAAATTCCAAATTAAAATATAGAAACCCTAAACAAAAAATAAAAAAAAATTAAAACTAAACATATAACTAACAACTTGGATAAAAGTAATGTACAAGCAACAGAATAAATAATAAATCAAGAAATAGGTCTTTCCACATACAAAGAATACTTTTTTTTTATAAATCTGGCAACATAGTGTATATATGCATATTAATAAGCACTGTTTCCAGAGAATGTGTCTTACACCTTATCAATACATTTACCAAAAAGAAAAAACAATATTGTTGTTAATTGCAAGTAAAACAAACCTGAACGAGAAATTTTTGTTGATTTAACAAGCAACCTTCTCTGTGTGCAGTATTAGCATACAAGCAAGTGTTTATACTGAAGCTATTAATTTACTAGGAGTACGTTCGAAAACTTGCTTCTTTAAACCGTTTTACTGTACTTTATTCTAAAACCTGAAAGTACATTTATACATAATTTGTTCGTTTAGCACTCCCATTAGAATATTCCCGTGTAATTATTTATGTCTCCTCCCTCTTCGTTGGTAACTGCTGGTTGTATAATTCCATTCCAAGTTAAATATGAACAGAATGTCACCAACTTGTAACCAGGTTTAACAAACATCTAGATATACATTACACTAGATATGAATCTTAACATTTCCAACATTCGAAACTTGGCGATAACTTCTTGTTTAAATTCCCTTTTACCAGAAGTTTTTAGACATAATTACAAGCGTTTCCTAGCGCCGCAGTTTCTTCCTTGATATGCTAGAAGCGAAAAAAAATCGTTTAAATTATTTCAGCAATTTCCCTTTTTGCAATTCCCAGTTTTCTTTTTATTTTTCACAGGCGCTTAATTTTTTTTCTTTCGAAGAGAAAATGTAAAATGGAAATAGTAAAGAACCGTGGGTGAAGTCGACCAAATATTATTGAATTCAGAGGCAAAATCGTCCATATTTAAAATATATAAAATAGAGAGCTAAAATGTACCATTGTTGAATGTTCAGTAGCCCGCATTTAAAAATATAAAATGGGGAAGTTAAAGTAACTGTAGCGATAAAAACTTTAATAACCGTCTATAAATTTATTTTACAGTCTTATGTTTAAGATATTCTCCCCTTATTCACTTGCTAACAATGGCGTTGCTATGAGGTTGTATCATACGTACTACATACGTACATGAGAAATTTTATTAGACGTTTTTGAAACACTGTATGAATTTGCAAAATTGCATATTAAGATTTATTTACAAGCTAGAATTGCTTGAATATCTAGGGCATCTTACTCATTTCAAGTTATTATTCACAGTAATCACAAGAAAACGTAGTAATTTCTATTCTTCAATACTCCAGAAATTTCTTACAAACAATGATAATTCATATAATTAATACAAAATTAACTTTCATCTTTTGCGTTCACTACAGTAAAATTGACAACCAAACTATTATCTTTCTGTACGTCTCCTGAATACGTTTCAGAGTCTCTCTGGTACAATCTGAGCCTTAAATCGTATATATCTTAACGGAAAGAACCTCCACATCGACGACCTTTAGCTTCTCGAACCGAGCAATCTCTATATACATTTAAGCGTTATCGCGTCGCAATAAACGTTATTTTTTAATATCGAAACAGGACATTGATTTTATCTGGCTAGCTCGTCTCATTTACACCATTTTTTGGATGGGCCTAGGCGATTTGAAAAGGTTCGCGAGACGCTATCGCGGATTCTACCGTTTTTAAACGGTTCATTCATAAACTCTGCAGACATTACGGTCTACTGAATCCATTGTGGCAATTCAATTTGGAATAAAAAAATATGCCAACTGTGTTATTGCGGCGAAGATAACTGGGGCAATGTTAAATGAGGGTGAAGTTAATCAATAAAACTTTCAAGATTCGCACTGCAACTCACAGCCGTAAATAGTGTGGGACAAAACCTAACGGTAGAACGAATAGGGGTGGCTTAACTCGGTGGCAGTGTCAAGCAGGGCTAAAAGATGCAGACACAGTTAGTGATTTGTAATGAAAAATACCTCTTCATGTTGCTTTTGAGGTAGAATTAAGAGACCCAAAATATGTATTTGTGATTACTTTCAAACTGGGACAGTGACTTCATTTTTAAGTGGAACGTAGTTAATAAACTAATATGTATTAGTAACAGTTTCATTGAAAAAGTTTTACCAGTGTGATTATACCTAGACCCCTAAGTTCTGTAAAGTTCATTTTAAAGTTTTTCCTCAGAGTAGCCACCGACGTCAAAGTAATCTTGCTTAGCCAATTTTTCAAACAAAATAATTTGTTCCATTCTTATATATCATTGTCTGTTTCTCTTGAGATTTATGAAGATGACTTCTCATTTGTATACATCTTCAACGTATATACCATTAAATATACCTCCTATAACTCGAAGCATTGATCGAATAACACAACCTAGTTTGTTCTGTAAGTAATCCAGTGTCAGCAAGCAATACTCAAATTAAACACATGCATATAGCAACGCGTTCTGATTCATATTTCTGCTTCCGTTTATATAATTCTCATGTTATATCGTCGCATCAAAATGTAACCCGGGTTGTGTTTTAATCTGGAAGTATTTGTTTAAGATATGCGAGGTTTAATATGTGATAACCAGCGTTGAATGTCTTACTATAATTTCGGCTGTTTGCGAATTTCAGCTAACCGCAACCGTAAAATTCCACTCCACCACCCCTAAATCTTGGAATTAAATCTCGTTCACGCCGGCATGCAATATCAAATAATTATCCTTGGACAATTCCTAAACTCGTAATGCTTTAAGACCGCACTGGCTTTTGGTAGTTTTTGTATCGTTTACGTTTATGTTTTGGAAGAAAGAAAGTTTATTTACGAAATCAAAATAAGTATGTATTATTTAATTTTAAGTTAACAATAAAGCTATAAGGGTTAATTTCATAATTAGGGCTTAATTTTGTGACTATTGGCGTAAGCTTTACGTTGAATTACAGTACTGTACTTAATCACATGCAATCCTAAAGATCTCTGATGTTATATCTTCGTTTTATCCTTGGCCCAGTTTTCCAGTTTTTTTCTCAATTTATTTTTGATCACATTTTTATATTTCTATTATATTTCGGAATATTTTTGCGTGCTTGATAATATATCTGATCACAGAACTTTTGTAATTTTTTGTTTGAAGACCCGCCAGAGTCAAATTCATTAGACTAGAAAGTATTTCAGCAGTGCAGCTATTGATGTGTTTGCTTTCTTTCTTTTGAGCTAATCGTGTGATAGTAAAAGCATAGTTTCGGATACTTCTTAAAATATGTTTATATCCCATTTTGCACAAACTAAAACTTCAATTTCGACTACTAAAAAATTCTAGTTTTTCATCAATGGTTATACATTACCTATTGGAGTATAACATGGTAATGAGTTGGAAACAAACGCCTCAAATATTGATCGTAGTGGTGCAGGTTTATCTGTTTTCAATCTTTCGCTTCTATTTTCACTGTTATCCAACCAAAGACACCTCAACATTTGTCTCATTAGTTGTCCAAAGGTCTTTCAAATTCTGCCTGGTTGCTCTAATTACCACCAGCAAAACAAAATATAATAAAGCAAGTAGGATATTTACTTCAGTAGTGATTGTTTCACATTTTGCAATTATTTTTGTTTAGCATATTCTGTGATATCTGCAATTAGTAAGAAAATTTGTCCATTCATTCGTGTTGCTGCTGATTTGCGAATCTTGCATCACTGAGCTAGGATGGTATATCTTGCCAGTAACTTTATCTTCGCTTAGGAAAGAAGAAGATGTCACCTGTGTAGTCATCTTCATGGATCTTTTGCTCAGCTATGGAATTGTTTAATCTTTTAGCAATGATCGAAAAATCGTATGTTTCGGAAATATCATTTTGGCATTTTTTATAAAATAAATCGCTTTCACACACACAAAAAAAAAACTGATAATGTTGTTTTAGAATATTGTTATAAGGGTTAATCGGAGTTCCTAATAGTCACAATAACAATAATCTGTGGTATAGACACAAACCGTTTACTGTCAATAAGTTACGTTTACTGTCAATACGTTAAGAGTATAAACATAAACCTTTCTCTAATAGCTGTAATAAGCTGGAGTATGAAATGCTGCTAACCTAAAGGTATTGCTATATCAAATAACAATAATCAAACATAATAAACTAGAAGGCATATAGAGTTTCACGCAGGTACTTACCCGTCATATACACAATATTTACAAAATATTCCAGCAAGGATATTATTTACACAAATGAGTCACGTCGGGTTAATATATTATTAATCTAAGGTAATTTTCTAGATACATTAAACGTTGGAAATACGTAAGGTAAGGTTCTTTTAACCACAAAAAATCCTAAAAATGTTAGCTGTAAGCGTTAGTTCCTTTTGGCCTATTAAATTTACTTGTACTTTTTTTACGGTTTCTTTCCCTTTTTTAAGAGATTGGTCATCGTAACGAGGTCCTTTTTGGTCACGCCAAAAGGTTAAACATCGGTAATTCAGAACGGTGTAGAGAATTGAAGAAAAGCGTAAAGCCATCCTAATTGAGGCAATTACTTTGGAGGCGAAATTTACAGTAATGAAACTCATTTTGATGATAATAGATGGTAGCATCGTATAGGCATATGATACTGTTTAAAGCGAATATCCGGAGCTTTCCACATATAATGACTAGTCATTAGCTTTTGCAACACGAAAGATGAGAATTCAATATCGGTTTCGTCGGAATTATACGTATAAGTGATGCCTCTCTCTTGCGCAGACTGTCGGGGCGAATCTAATATATCGTACGGACGTATTTGTCGTATCTTTCGTCTTAAATACGCGATCCGCTAACGACCTTTGGTTTGGTTATCGTTGCGTGACAATAGGTCTTGATTCCTATTCGTGCATACCACTAAACGATAATTATTCGAAATCTTTTCATTATGCAACGCTTTTCCTGGATAACGCTTTCTTTAAATCGACGTAAACAGTTTTCTTGGAGGTGTGAACACAGTGGGAAACATCATCTTTGGAGACGAAAATAAATAACTATGAGATACCGATAAATAACATCATAAATCATTAAATTCTTGAAATGAAGTGCCTATTCTTAAGGCAAAAAAATATGAAAAGTATTAAATCTCTCAAATGCTTCCATGTCAATAAAAAATAAAGTTATTTTTTATTGACATGGACTGACTACTACTATGGACTGACGTCGTGTATATATGTTTATGTAGGTATATTTCATGCACATTTGAGCTTTTGCAAGTTGTGTAATGTCTCGAAATTAAACAATTGGTCTCCAAATACAAAAATGTTATTTTCTCGCAGTCGCAGTTTATTTATTTATTTCATTCATCATCACTGAGATTAGTGCTGGCTAAGTTTGTGGATAATTACATAAATATTTAGGGTTCCACTTTTGGACAATTTTTTTACCCTATGCTGTATATTTTCTGATTTCAACCATGTATAACATGTTGAAAAAGTATGATAGTATGCTTCAATCTATAAAAAATAAATTTTAAAATTAAATAATGGAGCTATGAAGTTTTAAACTGTCAAGCTTTTAATTGTCGTCCATTTGTAATTGAAAAATGCCGAACACCAACGAGGATAAACGAGATATGGGCTCATAACAAACAAAATTTAGCAACTTTGCCAATAATAAAGGATTACCATGGTTAGGGCCGAAAATGAATCATCCTGTATAAGCTTTAGTATTTTGGAGAATTTGTGGGGATCACTTCGTATATATAACGAAATTTACTTTCTTGATTTATACATCAAGGAAACTTTCTCCTATTTGAAAGAAAGTAAAAAATATGATTGTTTTCCTTTTACAAACGCAATTTTCAGTACAAGATTCTACGGTTTTAGTAGCGACAACCGCAATGTAATTTATTGATTATAGTTTTTCGCTTAGTGTCCTTCGCCAAAGAATAAACAAGGGATCGCAAAAAATCGTTCGATCTAGCGTTAAGAAAACAAGGCAAGATAAAAAATGTATATTTGTATTAAACTTTATGTATAGGGTTGTTTTTTGACATATTTAAGCATTTATCCAAGTACTAATGTAAAATAAATAATATTTTCGACTTCAAGAGAAAAAAAGGGTGTAATCACGAAGAGTAGCGACTGGGGAATAAATTTAGAGTCACGAAAATGTATACAAGGTCACCTTTCTCTGTTACCTCTTTACTTATCCAGTTTTGTTGGTGGCGAATTTTTTTTCGGCAATCTCGTCTCTTGTTCAAGTACTACATGACGTGATTTAATTAGTTCAAAGTTGTTGAACGGATTTCTTATAGATGATTAATTATGCTATAACAATCCCTGCTACGACCGAATCATTATTTTTCATTAAGAGTTTTTTTTTCGAAGATTAAGATTTATTGTGTTTGCGTTTGGCTAGGAGCAAAATACTTTTCTTACGAAGATTTTGAAGGTATACATATATTTTTTGTAGGTGGCCGGGTAATTAAGAAGCGATTTTTTAAACGATAATTTGTTTTTTTCTTAGCGTTAACATTAATTTTCAGACTTCTAGTTCTCGAGTACGTTAATTGGATGTAATCTTGTCCAATCACCTCCAGAATATTTTATATTTTACGATATTATATGTGGTAGTATCAACGCCATTGGATTAAAAGGAGTGATTTAACTTTTATTTTCATTACAATGTTATTAACTATTTTATTTTTTAAAAGCGTTAAAAAATGCCACTCATTTATTGAATTGTTTAACATGCAAATGTGGTATTTATGATTTTTGTAATGAGAATACAATAGCTGCTGTTATAGAATCTTGTCAACGGTTTCCTCATCAAAGTACTACGGATAAAAATGTATTTCTCAATCTTCGGAATGCTTCCGAACGGCTCGGTGATAGCATAACATAAGAATGTGTTACTGGACAATGTTTAGGTAAAGTAGAAACTCCGTAAATCTAATAGAAAATTCTCTAGCGATCAGCTCATAAAGAATTGTAGATATTCCTGAAATAAGAGTATTCCGCACGCCCCACATTGTGTTCGTCAGGCCAGGCATATTCTTAGGTATCTAGAGCTTTAGATTTTCCTCCAATGCCTACAAACTTTACATCAAGGGAGCATCCTTTGTAGGATTAATTAAAAGAAGTATACAAAGTGAATGTCGATATTAGAGTTGCATTACTCAGACGTGTTAAAAATTATAAAACAGATATTAAAGAAAGAGAGAGCAATGGCGGTATTTTTGGTCACTTATTAAAAAGAATAATTAGAACAATACGTGTAAGGAATCCTGTTATGATAGCATGACTTAAAAACAGAGTAAATAATTTCTGCTCTCGACTCACCTTGTATGTAGGGGCCCATTTAAAGTGACAAATCTCGTCTACTTGTCTATTGAGGCTGTACGAAAGATACCATAGTAAGTAAGTTTTCTGCAATAAAGATCTGACCTTTCTTTATTAAGTTGTAAAATCTCATTTAGAAAATATCTCTTCCAGCTGTCTTTTGTGTCGTTTTCTTCTTTTATTAAAAAAATCCCATATTTTCATTTAATTTCAACTTGTCATACAATCTTGGTAATTTAATATGATACCAAATGAAATTTGGCATCCCACATTGTATTCTGGAGGTGAGAGATGTTATATTGCATTATAAAAAGCGAATTGAGTGAATCTGAGGGGGTTCCTTTACGTCTTAAAAATACAACGGATCGTATTAGAAACCGTAGGACAAGTTTATAATATATCTTTTATGAAATACTTCCAAGATGTTCACGCCGACAAATGGGAAACTTTGGCCGAACCAAAAAATAGTTTCCGCAAAGCACTGCAAGGATATTTGTTTCGAAAATGGAAAACTGCATTCGAATTTAGAACGTTTTAAAAAGTTCTCCAACACCGCGGCACGAATCTGGGGCAGAAGGAAACTTGTTTAACAATCTTCGTACATAATGGCTGAGAACCGTTTCAAGTGAATAATGTTTTTTAAAAATTTCACCGCAGTACACAACTTCCATTTCTCACAAATTAATTTTTAACCCTTAAAAGCATTCACCGTACAGAAAAAAAGATGGAAGATGTAAAAGTTTTAATACAACTTTCGCTGTTTCATTGCTTGTAATACATATTTTCGCCACATTAAATATCGTACATATAAAAAAGGTGAGTCATAAAAGCTGTGCGAGTAAATGATAATATGAGGTAAAAGGTTTTCCACATAATAACAAGTTTAATTGATAATTGTGGTATATGTAATTATAACATATAGGGTTCTAATTAAAATAATTGCTGCCATTTCCGCTCAAACCAGTGATACCACAGATGGCAAACCAAAATTATAAGTTGACTAGTTAGAGTATTTTTATTCAGTAAAGGTTTAAATCAATTCCACAACACTTTGTCACATTACATTGTATCAATTCTAAAATTATCAACCTCGAAAGGTTGAGATAAAATCAACCCTCAAGCTCTTCACATAGCTACGGATCACTCAAATGAATTAAATGGAAAGAAAATTATTAGTATAGTTATCACTTTACCGCAAAGCCTAGAACTTTATTTTATTAAACGTGCTTGTAGATATTTGTACAAGTCAAAGCTACGTTCGAATTTAACAATAGAAGAGATGCTATTGAGTATACACAGCAAAATCTTGTTAAAACAAATTGTTTTGCTATCTAGATCACGTATTTTATTGGAATATATATTTGTCCCATTTGAGCTAATGTGTTTTTAGAGTCTGCGTAAAAAACCAGTTCACGTTCACATTTATAAGGAGTGGGAGTATATACGGAGATCCATTTAGTACTACGTCATTTCTATTTTTTCTTCTACATCCCTATACCTTTCTTCGCATGGAAAAACCTAGTCGATGTATATAGCAAACCTTGCAGATGAACTTTTAGTATCGCTCACGCTAGGGGTTTATTGCAACATTGTCCTTCATGATAATGCATTTAATTAGTTATTATAAAAGGCCAAGTGTAAAAAATCTGTTGTACCGTTACACAGTAAGCTAGGGTTATTTACGACGTCATTTAGTTTATCAGTATAATGATGGCTGAAATTGTACGTAACATTTTTCATTTTGCAAATAGGAAAATAATTGTGTACATAAATAATATTCAATGACAGCGGCTTTTTCCCATTTGTAAAAAGAAAAATTACTTGTGTTAGAGTTAAACTTGTACTATGCTTCATGCTGCTCCATATCTACTTTTTGGATAATAAATACTTCAGCTGAGTTGAAATATTTTAGAACTATTAATATCTTACCTACAACTTCTAAAATGTTTAAGAAAGTTATTAAATTGAAACTACGCAAATACCGTTGTTTTGCTTTGTATTTGAAAATATGTCAATAAAATGTTTTCAGATATTGTTTTAACATTATTCCGTGTACATCCAGTATCGATATGTTCATAATTTTTTTTATACATTTCGCGCAAATTTGTCCTTAATTTTCTAACAATTAGCCAATTTTCAACGCTCTAGTAGAACTTCTTTCCATTTTTTTTTATAAATTCTAAATAAAGCAAACTTGTCTAAAACTGTTTTTTTTCTTATACAAAAATTACAATTTAAATGTAATTGTGCCACTAAATATATTATAAAGCACCTCTGTTAAATAATCCTTATTAACCGTTTCATCGAATAAATCAGTTTGTTACCTAAAAAGGTAGTCAGCAAAAAAAAAATACTGCGAATTTGAGCAAAAAGGACACGTGTTTCAGGATATTTGAGTGCCAATTAAGTCCCATTAATTCAGAACTCATCTCTACGGTGACTCTAGGCTTTTCTCAAAATTAGCGTTATTATGCTTTGTTCCGTTTGATTCTGTCTATAGATCTTACATCTTTTCATTTGTTTTTTATCTTTTATTGTGATACGAGACGTATATTAGTCGCCAGGTTATTTTACTCCTCTTTCATTAATTCCGCCTTCATTATCTCGTTTGACATTTTCTCCTTGACTAGTTTTCGCGGAGTAAACAAATTATTGACAGATCACTGGTTCTACATAGAAATCAAAAAGAAAAAATATTTTCCTTGTAATCTAACAATTTAAGCTGAAGCCTAGGGAATCTACTTCTTGGTTCAATTTGACAGAAGGGAAGGGTTTGTAATTTCGAAGTCAACTCAAACTTACCGGTCATTGGCTTTGAAGCTTAAAACAATTCTGCTGTACAGATGAATTGTTTAATCGATAAATCATTACTAATAATCTATTTTATGCCACTGATGTCGGTTCCATTAAGTTTAATCTGGAAACTTTAATAATAGACTACATTTGCTAGAATATTAAATTTACAGTTTTGATGGAGGAGCTGGTTGGCGTCAATATAGAACTAATAATATTTTAACTTGTAATTTACTTAATAGTAGCAGATGGGAGGAATGTTTTGGAAAAAATTTCATGCATTAAGTACTATTACTCGATCTGGTTGGCAGTTGTCAATTACGAAAGCTTATCTGTTAGCTATTTTTGTATGGCAGAAAGACCATTTCTTAATTCACCAAAAAGTGGAAAATTGCTAAAATATAATTCTTAAATCTTAAATATGATCGAACTTGGTGTCCTGGTTTGCTCACAATGATTTATTCATTATCTGTTTTGTTTTTGCGGATTTATAAAATATTTTTTTGACAATTATTTGATAAAAAAATCATTTTATTACAAAATTATTGAAGATGTTTCATGCAACTCGAATATTTTTAATTCCTATGCTTTGACCCATGAATCACACTTATGATGTCATGCTCCAACTTGACGCAAAGACCTGGTCGGTTCCAGGGTAAATTTTCTAATTACTTCAATTTCCTCCATTTCGTTTGCTTACTATCATGTCTTTTCCTGTTCGGCGCGGATTCAGTTGCTTAAAAGTTTTGGTCCTATTTGGATGTCTTTCCCTAAAAACTCTGACGCCAGCGCATTACTCAACGCCATAAATGAAGATAATTTCCACCCCTTTAATATTGAGGAAATTGGGAACTAGTAACAATTTTTATGGTGTAAGGTTAAAACTTTGCTAATCGTGTTTCAACCCCTACTTGAGTTCTGACGAATTTACTGTTCGAATCATGATGTAGGTATGCACCACTAAACGGTACATCGACTGAGTTTGCTACTGTGACCTTCTATCTTATATACAGTTACTAATGAGAATTTTATATTCCTTGGTGCAACATGGTCTTTTGTGGTTATTTTTGAAAAAGAATGTTTGGTTAATTTGGAACAAGAACTTTGCGATAATGCTGAATATGATTGTTTAGCTATCGGAATTTGTATCGTATTTTAGTAAAGCGGTTGCAAGTTTGATAGTAAAGTAAACAAGTAACCCGTTATATTCACTTTTTAATATATCTTCTTTTACTCTTTGATTAAACCGGGAAGTGAAACTGTTTAATTAATGTTCCCCTAAGGTAACATTACGCACCAATATAGGGGTGATATTGCATATATTCTTGAATAAATATCGCTAGTATTAGCTTTATGGCATCCTCTGTAACTGGCTCCGAAACAAATAGTGGAAATGGTAAGATAAGATAGCGAGTAGTGACTAAATCATCTCTATTTTATATTTAGTAGATATCGTATAAAATGAAATTGTTCAAATAGGTCAAATGATTCCTTTTGTGTTACTAGTTCTCTGAGTTAGGTTGAACAAGATTGATAACAACTTAATTCCAAACTAATCTATGAGGCAGACCACAAACAAACGTAGATCGTGCTTTGTAGCGTAATCGTATGTGTATATTCTCGTAAACATACCAACACTTAACCGATAGAAACCCAGGATTTTAATTAAACAACTCAAGGATCATGTGTATAAATTAGTCATTTGAATACGAGGTATTCCGTTGCTAGTTTGCTTTAACATTGTTGTGCACCGAGGTAGAAGGGAAGAAAGAGAAACGACTATTAAAAAAAGACAAAAGTAGAACCAAAGGGGTAAATACACGTGTACATACATATATCTAGCTAGTGCATGTGTAGCATACGGATATAATTTAAATGTTTTAAATTTCCTAGGAATTTTAAAAACATTAACATTGTAGCGCGGCGTTGTAAGTGCTTTTACATTAAATATTCAGGACGCGTTAGTAATAACGCAATTATTATTATCAACAGAAGTGGAATGGTTTAGCCTTTGTCCTATTTAGAGGATGTGGAGTTGTAGTGAGTTCACTTGTTTCCAATTAAGAGCGCTTCTACATAATTTAGTTGTATGTTCGTTTTTGTATTTCAAGATGTATACGCATTGAATGAAGTTATATTTCGTGTTACTTCCTTGTTTGCAGACAGTACGCTGTCATTTTTTTTCTGGATTTTGCCTGCATTTATTTGAAAACATAAAGAGCATTTTACAACACAACACTGGCATTCTGTAAGTATAAGTGTTATATGAACACTTTTATCTGAACAATATTTAATGAATTTAACCTTGTTGTACATACGATCAATATTACTTTTATATGGTAAATTTATGCGAAGTTATTACATGTTTTGTACTGCTTAGCGTATATGTTTTTTGAATCATCAGCATACAATAATATGCCTTGTTAAATTTGCATTAGATTTATAGGTAAATCGTTAGTATGCAACAAAAATAATGTAGGACCCAACACAGAACCTTGAGGTACTCCAATAGTAACGTCCAGACAACTAGATTATAAGTCATCAATACGAACATATTTTCTGTTCCTTAGATAAGATTTTAATCAATTTAACGAAATGTCTTTAACACCATAACGCTCAAGTTTATAAATTATATTATTATTAACTAAACCCCTGCTACAGGATTAAGATCAATGCACTGTTTTCTATCGTAGTTGAAGTAACAAAATGTGGTCTTAGAATAAGGTTTATATAACACATTTCTCTCATAATCAGTGAAACTTACAAAACTCCTCATAAACGTATATCACTTTAGTAGCTCAGATAGTTTTTTCAGTAACAAAGTGTTTAAATTTGTTGCTACCAACCACTATAAATAGAAAGCGGTACTATTAAAATTTGAACAAATAATTGAGTGTAATAGAAATTTAGTTTCCTGCATGTTTGTAATTTTCTTAATTGCATTTTATCCAATCGAATATATTAATTACTACGTCCCTATTTGTACTCCCGTATTGGATTCTACATGTAGTGCACCAACTAATGCTTCTCTCTAAACCTTAACGGAATTTATTTGAATTTTGGGGTATTGTAATAAATAGTTGTAGCTAGTAGTAGTTCGCATTTACAAATTTGCATTGCTTTCACTGTGCTCGCAATATTCCCGGATTAAAGTTGTTTGCAATACCGCTTGTTTCCACATTATCATTTGCTTGTTATATTCATGAACATCTACGTGAACAGAGTAACGCTAATTATTGAATCTATATTACAGGGAATTGATATTCACATCGATTTTCTTTGTTAGAAAATTGTCACCAATATCAACTATCTCTAACTCTAACACGCTATTAATCTAGCATAATTTTCTGCTAATCTTATTTTTAATACATACACTGGCTCCAAATAAAAATGCACCACCCCTAAATTGTTGGATTTGTGTATTTCTGAACGATGGTTTATCATATTGCATTGGTTTGGTTTATTTTCCAGCATTTGCAAGAGCCAGATGTTCCACACATATTTTTGCAAGAATACCTGCTACAATCCGATAGTTGCACAAAAATGAGTGAAGTGCCTGAAATCGTGAGTGTTGCCTCGCAGACGAGAACGTGCACCTTATAAACAATTGACCCTCTTCGAACGTGGCCGAATAATTGGGCTACATGAAGGTGGTGTTAGTTTCAGGATAATTGCCCGTAAACTTAATCGTAATCATTTGACTCTACTACGGTGTTAGAATCTGTGGATTACAAATCAAGGTAAAGTACGTAGGGCAGGTTCAGGCGTTTAGTCGGTAATATTTTTAGCGTAGTAATGGTTTTCTTTTGTTGATTCGTGTTTCATTTACATGTTTATAAGTATTACAAGCATTTTTCATACTAATAAAGATTATGTTGCAACAATTTTTTCGGTGGTGCACTTTTAATTGCGGCCAGTTTACTTCATCAAATTTTATGATCTTTGGGTTTGAAAAGTTCCTCGTGTAATATAATGGAATCAATTAGTTGATTTGTGGCGTCTTTATGACCATCCATAGAAGGCACCAAAGCCTTTGTTGTTTTTAGACTAAACGATTCTATAGTTGAATTACCCTCTACCTTTAATTTAAGAACATTTGTGCTGGTGAAATGCGCAGACGAGGAGGACAGTCCGCAACAACACCAAATGCATATAGATGCTTAAGGTTTCACCTGTGTTATGATATTTAAATACGAGTTTAATGATACGTTAGTTTACGGAAACCTAAATTACTAGTTACATATTTAAATGAAAGAAAAATCCTTACCATTGTATAAGTTATAATAGCTTTAAGAAACCTAAGTAAGTAATTTATTTGTATTATCTAAGGGCAAACTGCTAACATTGTAACATTCGCTAAAGCAATTGCAAAAGTAACATAAAACCGGTAATTTTCCATTAGAAGGTACCCGTTATAGAAAGAAGGAACATAGGTCTTGTACTGAAACATCTCAAGTTACGCCACATTATAGAAATATTAGCTACCTACATAGACACATAGGAAACTACTAAGCATATACGTTTAATTACCTTAACAAACCAAGACTTCCAACTTTATGAAATGGATATCTTAGTTGTTTTTGGGGCTTCGGCCTCATTGTATCGAGAGGAATTATCCTCAGTAGTTCGGGTACTAATAAGGTTCTCCGCTTATATAGCTAAATCCCAATTGCTAAAGTTTAGGACTATATAAGGTATTCGTGAAGTATGGTCGATTTCTGATTTTATTTGTGTTTCTCTATTTTTGAATTCTGCATATCAAAAACCTTCTGTTTGACACTCAGGAAGAAGTCGTTAGGCGATAAATCAGATGACTACGGGCAATGAGACATTAATTCGATGTTTTTCTCCTTCAAATAATTAACTGCTTGACGTGCTGTATGAGAGCTGGCATTATGATGAGAAAGGATGATACAATGTTGTCGATTATTTTTCCCGATTTCATCGATGATTTCTGGAAAAAAAATTGTTGTATACTATTCAGCATTACCTTCTCTTCGACCTTCCAAAGCAACGCTTACGAAATCTTCAGTATAACGAAGGAAACAAGCAGTCATTTTCTTGGAAGTGCTCCGTGAATGAATAACTTTCGTCCTATCCGGTTCATCTGGGAACACCCAAATAGCTGACTGGTGCTTAATTTCCGGTTCCGGAATTTGAGCCTTTTTCGCACCTAAATGTGCTGCATGCAAAATCGAAAGTACTGCAGTCTTCGATATGCCTAAGAATGTCACTATCTCACGGTAAGTGACATGCTGATCCTCGTCAGTTATGTTGATTGAAACATCAATGTTTTTTTGGAACAACAACCGATTTTGGGCGACCTTCACGACGAAATTCTGCAAACCGTTTGTATACAGCCTTTTCTAATGATGCTACATTACTAAAAGTTAACCAAGCGATTCTAGTCATTGTTGTTGTGTTAGGCCTTTATCTTAGAAAATTATTCGGCGAAAACCTTCATCTGAAATTTCAATTTCTTCGCAATTAACTCTCACAGTAAGGTAAATCTAGTTGTCATTTGTAAGAAATTAAGACACTACTCTCGTTCAAAGTCGGTTCAGTTTGTTAAAGTTTTTGAATCTCTTGTTAGTGTAACAATTTTCTGTTACAGCATCATGCTTTATTTTTACTATTTTGTTGTCTTCGTTCAAGAGATTTTAATTTTTCAAAAACCAGACAAAGGTCTCCTCTCTTCATTAATGTCTAAATTGAGAAATTTTGGTGTCCATTTAACGGAACTTGTTAATTTAATTTAGGTGAAAGTCACCTATGAAGTGAATTATGAGAAGAAACATTCCCTGTAATACACATTTATTTGATGAACGCGTTCAATGACATTTAATTATGTTGCGAAGACTTGAAGAGTATTGGTTGCGTAACACCATATTTAATATGAAAATTAATTAGTCTTGGTGAATATTTTGATGCTAACATTAATTGCACGCACTAGCAGACATGAATTTTAATAAGAATATCATCTGTAAATGTTAATTACATTAGGATTGACAGTCCAATTAAGATCTGAAAATTTAAATATTAAATTTATAGTTATAATTGTCTACCAATTAGCGTTAGGCGGCGTCGTGTTGAGTGTTATCTTAATAAAGGGATTGTTATTGGAGTGAATATAGTTTACCGTCATCCAAATATCAATATATCATGTTTGCCCAAACTACAAGATGTAAATTCTCATGAATATGCAAGGACCATATAATCATCAGCGATATCCAAGTTAACTTTCAGTCTGAACAAGGGTCTCTACATTACTCTCGGTAATAAAAATTATACCTACTCAAGGTAATTATTAAAGTCATTACTGGGATTTCACTTAATTAAAGCTAGCAATATCGAATTATTATTATTTTTATAAAGTCAGTGTTTTCCTTTAATAAAAAAAAAAATCAATGAAAATAGCTTTGAAGATAAATAATCTTCCAGATATTAGTAATACTGTAATATGGAATAAAAAGAGAACACAATTTGTTATTAAAAGAAACCAAACGTAATTATTACCCTTATAAATGACTTAACTCTTCTAATTTATTGAAAGCTGCATGGAAAATTATTAATGTATTGCCAGATTATATTAAGCAGGCAATGGCCGAACAGTAGATGATCCCAATATTGCAGCGGAAAGTTTTAATGACTTTTTCTCGAATCATTTAGAACAAATCTCAAATTTCATTTGGTGCACACGTCAAAGTTAAAAAAAAAAAAATTCTATGTGCTTCCCGCTTTAATTAAAATATTCTTACAAAGTATAAAAATTATAATAACGTAATACATTTTTCAATTCAAGCTTAAAACTATTCGATGACAATTTTGTCAACTTTATCTCAGAAAACTTTAGATTGATTTTTCTTTATAAAAGATAATCATATGTACATGCATACACATTTCTAATATATACAAGCTCTTCAGAGGAAGTATGTTCAAGTGAAAACAATTCTTTGTGCATTAAAAGGACATGGTGGGAATCACCCCAACAGATTATATATGTGGGAAATAGAGCATTCTTAAAGCATTTATGTCAAGAATATTCCGAAGAGCATGGATTTGAAACATTCCTTGGCTCAACTTGCTACACAAATTATCGCAATGTGTTTGTCAAGAAAGGACGGTGCTTAAGTGGATGCCAAGAAACTTTACTTCATTTTAAAGTTCTATACAAAGATCGTTACAACTCACATTGATGTTAGCGTTGCCTATTAATCTCTACCTAGTGTGAAAGAGAACTGCTGTGGTTTTAGTAGGATTCTAATGCAATCCGTTCGATAAGAACCACAAGTAGAGTCCTTCAAGGACCATGTTGCCCTTCCGTATAATTCCAGCATCAGTCGATAGCTCAACTATCGTTAGCGTACATGATAATGAAGATACCAAAATGGATCCCCGAACAACACCCAAATTAACGATTTTGAAAGTAAGAAGAAAACCATGTAAATCCACATTTTTTCAACCTATCCAATAAACGGTGATGGGGAACGCAATTCAAAGCTCTACAAAGTCTCAACATGCAGTTATAAAACTGATACACGGCCGAAATGGTGGATTTACCTGGTTTAAAGCCACGTTGAGACAAGTGGATGAGGGGTGATACCTTTACAAAAACGACTCATATTTGCACAACATAGCATATTCAGATAATCGAGCAAAAACCGACGACATTGATACCGATGGTTCTCAGTAGATTTTTGGTCACCGTTTTTGAAGACTGGTGTTATACCTTCAAAGCATTCGGAAAAATTCTGACTTGAAAAGAAAGGTTTTAAAGGATGGCATAAGTAAAACAAAATTTGTTTGATTAAGAAGGAAGATATTTGGCCAAGACCACTGGATCTCTTGTTTTTAAGATCACTAAAAATTGTTTTTCCTCGGAATATTCAAGAAGTATGTATCATATTGTTCGGGTTGTGAGACTGATTGCTAGAAACATTAGTAACCTTGGGAATTATAGCATTTGTGTAAACATCGTCGATTATTTCCCCGTATATATTAATATCCTCTGCAATACTAGTTCTATTTGTTAAATGATTAATAAGATACCAGATCTCTGAGTTTCCCATGAGCTTGTATTACATGAGGTTAACCGACTATTCTGTATTATTTTTTCTAATACGGCGCCTTAAAGGTAAGCATACTTCAAAATAATACAATATTCCATTTAAAAAACTATTAAATTTCTCTTTTTTCAATTCTCGGGATGAAGAGTTTGTAGTATGATTTCCATAGCCTAGGTATTCTAAGTAACAAATACATAATGAGTAATTCTGAGCGTTTTCTAGATAAACTTACGTTAATATTGAACTCCGCAGTTAATATTAAAAAAAAATATATCAATATTATACGAAGAGAACCCTAAAAATTTCAGGAAAAAGAAAAAACAGATATTTTACCGAAAAAAAAGACTTTATTGTTTTTCAAAATATTCGCCTTTAAGTCTTAAGCACTTGTGCATTCGAAGAAACCAGTTGTCGAGACATTTATTCTAATCTGAAGTGGGTATCTCAGAAACATCCCTAAATACCTCAACGGCCTCTTCCGATGTCGAAAACCGTTTGTTTTTGACAAAAGGGAACAGGAAGAAGTCATTAGGTGATAAGTTAGGCAAATACTGACAATGAGTCATTAATTCAATGTTATTCTCCTTCGACTGTTCGATATTCTGTGTGAGAGCTGATGTTGGGTGGTGAAGGATGATGCGCCGATGTCTGCTGTTTTTTTTCTGATTTCATCGAAGACTTGAGACAAACAAATTGTTGTATACCAATCAGTATTTACTGTTTCGATCCTCAAGAGCAACGGGCCCAGTTTTACGGAAGAAAAAAGCAATCATTTTTTTTATTGAAGCGCTTCGTGGACGAACAGCTTTTGTTGGTTTTGGTTCACTTCACACTGGTTCGTACAAATATATCCAGGTTTCGTCACCTGTTACGTTGGCAGAAGCACCGCGATTGAATTTTTAAGCATTTTTTTGCACCAACTGACACGAGCCATTTTTCGAGCTTTGGTCAAAAGGTATGGAATCCAACAACTACAAGGTTTCTTCATTACTAAATGCTCATATAAAATCGTTTGTATTTGATTTTTACCAATACCCAAGGATGCCTCTATCTCTCGATATATAACATGTCGATCCGCTTCAATTATTTCTCACACAAAATTGATGTTTGTCGACAATAGACGACCTTCACGAAATTCGTCACTGACACTAGTATGTCCATCGTTAAATTCTGCAAACCGGTCATAAACTGTGGTTTGTATAGTACTTCATGGCCAAAGGCAGAATGAAGTCGATCGATGCATTGCTGTAGAGCACTTTTAAACTCGTAAAAAATCATGGCACCAAAATGTTCACGAAAAAGGACAATTTTTCCACTAAATTGATTTCTTTGAAACGCTATTAATACTAAACTACGCGGGCGACTGTTTTTCTGTCAATAGTGTTTATCATAGTAAATGTCAAAGTTTAAAACAATCAAATTGAGATATACGGCAAGTATCATCAAATGATCAATTCTGGACATTTTTAAGGTTCCCTTCGTATAAGTAGTTTAAGACATTATTGAGTTCATTATGGAACTATTCAAAATTCATATTTGGAGTTCTATACAAATTAATTATGTAAATGACTTTGTTTAGATGAGTCCATTTGATGGTACACATTTCAAACACTTGTTCAATACAATGTAAGGAAAGATCTCCACTAATACGCATTTTTATACTAGTACCATCGACTTTAGTAGACTGACGACAAAAAGAACTTGCAAGACAATAACACTCTATTTCTAAATTATTAGTTTTAATCGATGAGCACGCTGTTTTGTTTAAACAAACAAACAAAGGCAACTTTTCTTGTAAAATGACTTGCAATTGTGATGCTTGTTTATCAAATTCCTACCATTTAGCAACATTAAAAGATATTCATCATAATTGTCTTCACGAGACAATCTCACAGGTTTTATGATTCCTGATGTGGTTTCAAACCAAAAAATGGTTAATGCATATCAACTGGCCATAAATCAGTTTTTTAACGCTTTCCAAATTGCTCATTTGGGGTAGTCTCCTTGGGTAGTATATAAACATGTAAATGCGTATTTTTTCAGCGATCCAAAGATCGTTTCCTTCTTTACTCGTGTATGGTTTTTGAAGATAATTACTATAGAACCCTCATTTGAAGCTATATCTGTTAGAGTAGGTATTTCAGTGTTAGAAGCTCGAGGAGTTGCATTACAGAATTAGTATTGCCAGTTTTATTGGTAGAAATCCGAACAGCGTGGACAGGATCCTTATGCCGATGTTTTTGGTTTTTGCATTTATGTTTATCTTTTTAGTAGATTTGCATATTCGAATTTATAAGTTGACGCATTTCAACAATGTCCTTAGTTTTCTGCAGAAAGTTTATAAATTTCCTCGCGAAAAACAGTAATTATGTTTGGTGTAAAATAATGTACGGATTATCATACGTGGAATTTGCAATACCTCAGAAGCACCTGCCGTACTTGAGCCAAATAATTCCGTTTCTTCACGGAGAATTTGTGTTCCACCGGTTAGTAATTTGAACACGACCATTTCTTTATTAGTCGTCCTGTTGCATTTTAGTTAATTGCTTGACAGAGATGTTAATGTAAGTTTACAGATATAATCGATCGTCGTAATGATGAATATCACTAAAGCACACAGTACACTGTATCGCTATGCTTATTACCTGAAGCTTAGTATCTATCATAACATACATGCAATGTCATATAATGAATTCATCCGTGATGTATTTAAGAAATAAAGAAAATGGAGCGTCTTCTAGGCCGGATGGGGTACCACGTAATTTGCTAAAAAGGGTATTAGATTGTTTACTAGCTCCAACTACTCTTTTGGATTTAATTGTAAATATCTTTTTTAGTTTGGATGGATATAAATTATGTACACGGTGTATAGATGTAAGCATGCAATTTATGCTCGTAGAAATTCATTTTAGCGTAAAAATAAATTTTATTTGGGATTTTTTAATAATAATAATACCTTCAAAGTTAAGTTAAATTAGTCATGAAACAATTGAGATGGTTTTTGTACAAAGAGCCTTGTATTGATAAATTAATCACAAATTTGTCTGATAATAAGCAAATTATGTAGTATCGGAACATCTTGAATTGAATTTAAAATCTTTCCTCGATTCGTTTGAGCTTGACTGTTACAAATAACAGGGACGCGATTCCTAATAAATATGTACAGTTGTCAAAAGCAGCTGTTATACATGTCGTATTGTAATATCACCGTTTTCTTGGATGAATAAAACATCTTTTTAGGTTGTTCTTCGGGGTTATTTATCGATCATCGGTGTAGGTGTACATAAAAAATGTCAAATATAAAGTTGGTGTAAAAATATTTTTAGAAAAAAATACTTCATCTTATAATCTTATAATTCGCCGCTCATCTTAACTATCATTATCATTTATCATGTAATAAAATAATAGGTGTTCGTTCTTGGGGGTTTCGCTTCCAATGTTTCTTCTTCATCCTAAATATTTGAACAAAAAGTAAGAGTCTTAAAGAGTACGCCGTAGAGATATTTTGAGTGGGGTTAATTAAAGTTTTACAACTTTTTGAATATTAGGCCAGCTTCGTTTTAATATTTAAGCAGGGAAGATATAAAATATTAAGCATTTTAGGCGTCATTCTTCCGTATTCATTTAAATTTATATCCCATAAGTATCAATCAATATTTTACGCTCACGTTTGTAATTTTTTTTACGTGCAGAAGCGGAATTACTTTTCGGTAAGATAATCTAAATATAAATGCGTTACTGTGCTACTGCTTCGATAAACTACAAAATACTTCCGGTAGACGATTTTATATAATTTAACGTTTTTCCAACATATATATGCTATTCAGCAATAAATTTTAAACCCATATTTTACGATTCATTTGGTACACCGGCAATAAAAGTTTATTCTTTGTCAAAACTTCACGTCACGGTAGTTTTCAACTTTATAGTAAAAGCAATATACCTTCCCTTCGAAATTGTAGAATATTGGAATCGAATCCAAATGCAGGGGCTAATAATTTTCTTTTTGTGTTTCATTGTAATCCTTTTAATTAAAAGTGCCCAATGTATATTGTACAGAGTTAACAGGATTATGTTTGTTCAAGTTTTATGTTGCTTTTTTAGATGAATGCAATGCAAGAATTGCAGAGAAAGTTTAAGCGTTGGAGATTATCATCATAATGCTAATCGTCTAATTAGACGTCCCGAAGGTATCGAGTTTAATTTTTTTCCATTGTTCTACTATTTCCTACAATTCTTTGTTCCAAGTTTTTCTTGGCCTTCCTTTCCTATTTTAACAAACAATATACTAACCAATTTACTAAATAATCGATAAAAATTAAGGCAAAACGCGAAAATAAAACAATGAAGAACACAGAAGAACGAAAGAAGAGGTGAAACTGATACGTGAGTATTGACCTAATACTTTGAAGCAAAATAATCTATAGTCTCAAATAATACCTTTATTCGAAATCCGAGCTTAATCTTAAGACCAATTTCAACGTGAGATAGGCTATAGATATGAATTAACCTCCCAGGTCTTAAGAAAATAATAAAAACGCAACAAATTTATTTAAAAACGTGTCTATATTTTATTAGCTATTAAATGAACGTTGATGCTTATGTAAATATTGAGAGCTGATGAAAAATGAGTCACCGGGATGTTGTAAAAGTATCAACATGTAAGTTATATGAGCATCCAGTAATAAAAATGTGACTGTAATGCTGTATAGAAGTTCGCCTTATATAGAATAACTTTAGGTACGATATTCTCTACCCCAATGTGAAGTAATACCATAAAAAGGTGGCGACAGTTCTTTTGTTGTACACCGGTGTTTTTCTGACGCAAAAAAAACGTAAAGAAAAGGAAGCCGAAAATACTTAAATAAATATTGACAGCGTAATACCTTTTCATCAACTTTTCCCTTCTCTAAACTTGATGCTAGCGTTGGAGCTGTGGATGTTTTTTTTTTCCTTCTAAACGGCACCTACAGATTTTAATAATAAACATATCACACCCTATACGAAAACACATGTTACAAGGAAGTCGGTTTTATCTGCTTCTGATAAAAGGACTGCTTCCTTCATAAATAATCTCCCCTCACATCAATATCTCAATATCATTCCAACTGATTTGTTGCTGGTAGTATAATGTAATAAATAGCGCACGTAACTACTGATCCGTGGAGTTATAACAAAAAAGATCTGCTATTATCCAGATAGTTTATATGTTTCATTGATTTGTATCTAACCAAACAACATATCTAAACACAATGTTATGAGATTTTTCAATTTAAAAATATATTTTTTTAAAACCCGGTTATGCTTCGATATCAACATAACGTGTTGATTATGGCAACGTATATTGGTTCATTTGAATTATTGAGTTATTATTATTATTTATATGACGAATTGTAAGATTATACGATTTGCTATTGAATATTGTAAACGTTTTATTGCTTGTATAGTTTAAGTATGATAAACTATATTCTTCATTCGGCACCTGCACCATTTTGTCGAATAATACATTCTAAATAGCAGCAAGGGGAAATACGAATATTACTAAGAAATAAACGAGCTGAGTCACCTTCGCAGGCTCAGAAAATTGTGAATGGCGTGTGTATTATTATCCCTAATCTATTTTTATTATTAATAGATGCAGACCCCTCTCGTAAAGTTACTGTTATGTAATTTTTGTTAAAATGCGGTACTGTAAGTGCGAATATCTATGCATTCTACGGTTCCACCTGATATTTTTTAAATCCAAAATATCTCTGATGCACATGAAATGACCAGAACTAATAGATAGTGATACCACTGATTTGTTGACACGTTGAAAACGTACTACGTATCCTAATGGCTATGGTAATATTTTCGCGTTGTGCAGCGCGTTAATTTTATTTATTTATTCATTTATTCATATCTAGGGTATAACATTCTTTTTTTAAATCGAAATCGCTACACGTTTTAAAAATTTAATTGAAACTATATTAGATATAGAGGTTAAAAGTTAATTAATTAAAAATACAGAGCTGCAACACTGTTCGGATTCACATAATATTGTGACCCAGATATACAATACATTTAGGGGAATCCTCTATATCTTTAGATCTCTTCTGCTGGTATAAGCCGCGCACGTCCGCATTCTGTACATATCAAGTTTACCACGTTCGTAGATGGAATGTTCGATTGTAGAAAGCCACGAAAGAACGGAATAAAATAGAAGAAAAAATGCAACTATTTTTATAATTTTAGCAATTGAGCTCTGTGGTATTATTTTGCACGTGATAGGAATTCAATAATATGCTTTGCAGGGCTTATTTGCTGTATTCAATTTCAATTTTACCCATTATTTATTTAGTTTATTATAGCGAGTTTTAATTTTTTTCGAAACTCTCGTAAAAAAAAAAAATACGTAGACTAATGTTATATGGTATGAAATAGATGGATGATTTGCTTTAAGTATTTCAGTTTATTTTCCAGCTTAATTACTCAAGTTATTATCTGTTTTCATCTGCTTTATTTAATTTATGAACAAATACATAAATATATAGTTACATATACAATAGCTATTAAAGGAAGAATGAATCAGATAATTACCAAAGCTTGCAAATTGGCTCTTTCTGTCGTAGTGAATGTGCCCGACTCGTCTCGATTAGACACAGGTCATATGATTATTTGCAATGGACTTTATTATCTAATATTCAATTTTATTTCGAAGATTTCTGCATAATTAAGAAAATCCGTTATACCCGAAGTGGATTTCTAAATTTCAGTAAAAATTCCTACATTTATTATTTGTACTATTTATAAAGAAGAAAAGTGTTATTTTTGTAGATATTTACTGCTGTAGATTTAGGGAAAATATAAAGGAAATTGTGATAATGTAATATTATTTTTATGTTCCTATCTTCCAAACTTCATGTGATACGATAACGATTATGTAAACAAATTAGGTTTAACGATTTCAATATGGTACAACAGCACGATTTGAAAAAATAAAAATGGGGCCATTTGACACCAAAATCGACGATAACACTCTACTAACGAGATCAGTGCTTAATTGTATCGCGTTGTTCCGTGATTCACATGTTTTTTTGACAATCCGTTCCTATAAATCAAAACAGAAGCGCAGCCATTTTGAAAACCACTATACGGGCGTCAACCGAGGCCTATATGTTACGTTTCGAAAATTATGTGACTACTAGATTGAAACCGGACAACGATTTTCTGAAAATTATTGCCAACAGTAAACGGAAAGCGCTAAATAAAATCGGCCACACATACCTATTCCTGTTTACCAATATACCTTTACCGATCTTGGATGGATATTTACACGCTTGCTTTGATCAGAAGAACCTCTTACTGGGTCGGAGGCAATTTCACCGACATAAATTAGTTTCTAACTAACATTATTTCCCGGAAGTTAATAAATTACTCGGATCTAGAGCGTTGATAATGATAATATAAAACAATATTTAACTATATCTGACAGTTAAGTTCATTTGTGGAAAACTCAAATTACACTTGATTTTTATTAACATGTCATAAATTTTCAAATATGTTTACTACAGATTACCAAACATGTATTAATGAAATTTATTTTCGTAGTGGACACAGAGTGGGGAATAGTTTTATTCTATGTCTTCACTTTCTACATTTTGCAAAATCACTTCTTGATTTATATGAGCAAATTGCTTGCTGCGTTCATAATACACACAAAATTTAGTAACTTTGCCAAATTTAAACTTACCTTCTATCTCCAATAATAAGTGAGATCCTTGTTTTAGCCTCAGGAGTGAAAGTGGTGTGTAAAGTGTTCCATGGGTTTGTTACCACCATAATTATTCCTCTACATGCGAATGGGTGATGTACCTAATGTACGTTAATTAGTGAAAATCTCAAATGTCTCGAAACTATTAAAGACCCAGCGGTGATTTTCAATAACAAACTTGCTACCACTGTTCATATAAACGGAACAATTACTAGCGTATACCTGATATATAGTTTAATTTATAATCATTAATTTGTAGTATTCGTATAAAAGAACTATTCTAAAGTTAACGGATTGTTTTCCATCATTAAAATCTTCTAAAGAAACATCATGTTAAAGTAAGGTATTCAACGCATCGCCCCCAAATAAGAACTTAGGACGCTGTTGTTATCCATTATAAACGTAATAATTTCATAATTTCCAACCCCTGTAGCCAAACATAATATCTCTTTACCCTCAGTGCTACTCTTTAATTAATGTTACATCAATTTAACATTAAGGATGGACCAATTCTCGAGGCAGGTATCATAATATTAGCATCATTATTCATAATACTGCTAGACAAAGACTTATTGTAATGGTGTATTATTAAAATATGAATGTCAGAGTTACGTCCATCGCGGTTAAGTTTGATCGATACAATTTCGGATTCTGTTTTGCAAACACCCGGCAGAAATAGCACGAAAGGGAATTGCGTCAATGGCGTCTCGAATTCATTTCTAAATTATAGGAAATTAATATTTTTTATTTTCCGCATAAGTATTCAATATCTTGAAAGTTATTTGGTGTCGATTATTCACATATTCAATACAAATAGAAGTGGTAATTTCAGCTCAGAGGCCAAACAGTATTTAGCGAAATTTAAGTATTAAGTTAAAAACAGTATTTACCGAGGTATCCCTATAATCGCGTTGTATGTAAGAGGAAGTGTGCCAAGGTCTATAATTATTTTGTAACCACTTCAGTCTAATTAACTAACTATAAATCTAAAGTTACCTTCACCATTTGGCTCTAGATTGTCTAATCCTCCGTTGTTTTAAACTAGCACACATTCTAGCGTCTACACAAAACAATACTAACCAATGGAAGAATAAGCTATTAAATGCTGCAAATAAAACAGCTGGTGATGTATCATTATATGATCACTAGCGATTGATAAATGAAATAACAAGGTTTGAAAACACGTTTCACGTTTCGTCCTGAAAGTCTTCAGGACGACTTTCACAAATATCGATCATCGGATTAAATGAACCCTCACAAAGATCAGAAATAGAAGCCATGAATATCTTTGTACTTTATAAATATATCGAAATTTGATTATACATGCGTTTAGAATTATTGAGCAAGGAAGCAAGTTAGTTCATTTTTCAAAATTTTGTTCTTTAGTAGAGATTAAGTCGTTACTTGTTAATGTAGCATCCAGTACTTCTATTAAACTTCTGTTGTTTGTTCTTCCAACAAAAAAACACTGTTGCGTTAATGACAAAAGGTCATAATTAAATTTACGTTGCACGCTGCATTGAAATTGTTAAACTGACTAATATTAATGTTCATCCAAGCAAGAAATAGCAATAAAAAAGTTGTTTTTGATTTAACAAGAGACATTCTAATTTAACCTATCTTTAGGTTATTTACTACCTTAACAACTCAAAACAAAACATACGGATTTCTACAACTCACGCATTACTGCTTCCACCTTTCAAAACATCAAATAAATTGCATGTATTTCAAAATAAATTCAGGATTTACGGAAAGAAAGATCAACGCATTCATATATCGTTCAGTACATTTTTCATGTTGTAAAATATGCATACGTACAAGAATAAATAGTTTGAGAAAGCCTGATATTTCACATAAGTTCCTACAGTGACAAAGTAAAATGTTTCAGATTAAAGATAACGTGTTTGTTATATATTCGCGTTCATCCTCAACGAAATGCATCCAAACAAATTGTTATTCTTCCGCAAATTTCCGAGATTTGTTTAGAAAAATTCGAACATAACTGCGGTTGCAGTTTATGGACCGTGTTAACGTGACATACCTAATCCCGCATATAGTCGGGAATATATTTTAAAATTAGTATTCAAGTTGAGTTTACTTTGTAGCATAAATCTCGTGAAATTTTAAAAACACCCTTACGCCATTGTGAATAGGGGATTTACAAAATTTGTAGTGTATTAGGTTTATTGCGAGAGAACTAGAGACAACAGGAAGATTAGGAAGGGAAATATATACAGTGTCCGCGAAAAAGTCTGCATCAAATGGGCAATAGCTTCTTTAAGTTTTCTATTCAAAATGATTTAATTTGGGAACATGAACATAAATAAAAAATAAATTAATTTTTCTCTTCTTTAAAACGAATTCTCGTTTCCAACTGATACTGATGAAGAAAAAAAATGTGTATTTATTTATTTGAATGAACATAATATTTGAAGTTTTTAAATAATGTATTGACGCGAATACGATGATACATATATCTTGGAGCATTTTTTGGTTTCTAATGATGCGCAGATAAACTATAAACACAGTTATTTTAAAACAAAAGAAATAAAAAAGCTCCGTCTTTTCCGCGGACGCTATATATGTATATATAAGGTGTTCTTAAATATTTTTATTTTAAAGGATCGAGGTCGACTCTAACACGAGAACTTGTGAGAAAAAGAGACCCTCTTTCAAATTTTTTCCATTTTTATTTTATGTTGTATAGCGATGATTCCAACAATTCAATTTCGCAGAGCCTTCTGCATTCTTCTCAAATCTCTTTGTATATAAGATATTCTTATCTACTTATGAATCTACTAGTTTAGGTTTCAGAGTTTTATCTCACTCACATTTCAAAAATATTTATATTACATTCCTTTCAAAAATTTCTACAGCCTTCCAAAATATTAGATTTCCTTGAAGGGTATTTTTCGTGTTCCTAGTAATTAGTTTAACGTCAAATCAAATCAAATCTTAAAGCGCAGAGTTCATTTTCAACCAATTATCACCTATGAAGTTGTTGTCCTGGTGCACCACTTGTAAAACCAGAATGACCGGCCTTCAAAACAAGATGTTGAGGACTATAACCAGGGCTTCTTGATTGATGAGGAACTTACAACGTAAAGCCAATCTAAATATACCAAGCTTAAATGATTATCTCAAGAAGCTGGCGAAGAGCCAGTATTTGCGGCAATCACGTTTTCGTTAGGGTGATGGAAATCCATCAAAATCGACAGCTCTGAACTGATAAGATATCCTTAAAGGATGAAATGGTAACGCCTTAGATCGTATCTTAGTACCATGCAAGCCATTTGTTTTTTGAGACACCTAAAACCAAACTTATAACGACCAGGAAGTAGATCATAAACCTGCGATAAACGAGCTTAAAGTTTTTAGACTTAGCTGGAGCAGTAGGGAGCATATCTTAGAGTATGGATGATGTTGAAGGATACGCTTGATTAATTAGATTAACAATAGTTCAAAATCATACAACAGGTGAATGTCTATATCATTAAATTTACGAAACACAAAGCAGCTTCATGGTAAGTTATTTAAAGTAATAACTTTCGAATGAAAAATATAAACATCCTTCTGAGGATTGTTTAAAATGAATATCCTGTGGCGAGTTAGAATTCCTTACCATTTCCAGTTTTACATGCAGACCACACTAGTTTTACAGTGCATAGGTCGTATGTATATATATAACTGTCGGCTTCAACCGCAACTTTGAACTACAAGGGTGTTGCTCTGTTAATTAAGCTCTCTTTGTTGGATACGTAAAGAGAACACCGTACATGAAGAGGCATAACGTCCAAGCAATGACAGTGCTTGCAGAACACCAAATCATATACGAGGATGGGTTGAAAAGTACTAAAATGCTATTATTTGAAGCCATCCGTTGCTAGTTTCTCTACCCTCGCGAATCATATTCAATGGAATGCAGCGGCGACACAACGCTCTCTTATTTTATTATTCTTATTTTTATTTTATTGTTTATTTATTTCGTGTTTTTGTTACTTGTTAGTTCTTAACGTAATTTTATTTTTAGAATAAAGATTTAATAAGAATATGATAAAGATCATGTTTGTAATAATTTTTTTTTCTGTCCATGCGAAAGTTTTAAGCAAATTAAAGCAATCTATTAGTGAAGAAGCTCTGGATCATCATTATTTGCTTAATCATATGTCTGTGACAGAGGATTATGTTAAAAAAGCAATGTTCTATTTCTTGTTTTCATTTTCGGTTATATCAATGATCAGCATAGTGTCGACGACTACATAAATAGGTTGGCCGTTTCTAGGTTGATCCATTCAGTTTACCGAGCAAATAATATTTAATATGGGTGAAAGGGTGAAACGGTTTCGAAATTTCTATATTGTTTTGTAACGTACAATCGCAGATGAAAGGTAGAATAAGGCGAAAAGGTCAGATTTCATTCAGTTAAAGGTACAAGCACGGTCCCGAGAAGGCGGTAAACAAAGTGAACAATATCCGTTACGACCTTTTGTTAGACCACTAGCATGTCTTCGAAATAATTAATGGTCCTTAGACTTCAAGGGAGTAAAATAAAAATCGGCAGCGTGTTCCGCTTTATGAGAGAATTTGTTCTTTTTCAACTCCCTGGTGTTAATAATTGCCAGCTGTTGGGAGATGGGTAAAAGAAGAAGCGCTTTCATTTCTCTCGAACTCAATTAAGGATTCACTTTAAGCAATCGGTTCTATCGTATTGTATTTTATTTGAAAGGGTTCTTGTGATTCTTTACAGTTATTCATCAGTTAGAAATAATAAATCAAAACGTGCAGTGCACTCTTTTAAAGGTCTTAAAGTGTCCGATGCGGGTAATTTCACGGAAGGTCATGACACTGAAATAACGGAATACCCGAACGGTTGATTGGTGTTCAGCTTCCAGCTTCGTCGAATTTTGGAGTTCCTGAGCTGAAATTTTCTTACATCAATTGACACGAGTCTTTTTTTTTGTGCTTGAATCAAATTATGTGGAATCTATCCAGAACAAATCTTTTCGCTTCTAAATGTTCATGCAAAATCAAATGTAGTCCCTTTTACATCCTTTTTTACGTATTCTTACCGTTTCCATTTTACGTTTTAGTTCCATCAACGAAAAATATTGTTGCAAGAATAGCTGTAATGGAATTATTCAAATGGCCAATATTGTTACTTGTAATCAAAATATCTCAGTAAAAAAGTAAACATACATATTACATCTGTAATATATACTGTCTAAAATCATCCGTTTGCAGCGATTAATCTTCGGGTAAGATTTGGACGTATAAATGGATTAATAAAATCTGACATCCGATGTATAACTGGCAACTGACACTCGAAATTTTTGAAACTATTAATAATGGCGTTGACGTGACGCTACGCTTAAGTACGTATATACAAGCGTTGCAAGAAAGCTGAAGGTATTAGTACTCTGATAACGTCTAATAACATTGCAGCGTACTGGCTGCTCACTTTGTTTAGCTCAGATCGTTATGTACTATGTCATCGTTTCATTTACAATAAAAGTAAGAGTAAATGTTTTGGATTTAGTTCACGTATACGTGGGACGTGATGTTTCCTTCTTTGTGTGTTGAAATTAAACGGTTTAGAACTAGTATGAGATATTTCGTTACGCCTTCAAGCTTGCTAAAATGAAAACAATGTGGAAAGAAATGAAATTTTTCATGTTCAAAGGAAAGTACAACCATTTGAATTTTAAATTGTTATTGTTTTGCATAAAAAAAAACGTAATTTCAAATTTGGTCAGTCAGATTTAAATCAAAATCCTAAACTATTGATTATAGATAAAAGTCTGAATAAATTAAAACAGAAAACCATAAGCATCGATATTAGTATAGATATAATTTATATTCTAAGCGTCAATTCGGTTTAAAATATCATATTCATCTATTACAGTAGGTTGGCATGTGTTATTATTGATTTTTATATGAACAAAAGCTTTCGATAAATCCATTGTTAGTTGCACGAACATCAACATGAGATAAATTTAGAAAACTTTAAAATACATTCACGTAAAATATAGACTTTGTTGATTAAAATGTAAGTAATAAATACACCTTCAAGTTGGGGATCATCCACTACCTTATTTTCAGCCATCGTATATATTCAAATCCATACTAATTACCATTTAAATTGTCTAACATTACAACGTTCATAATACCGACGATCTTTCCTCCTCTTTCGACTTCCATTTCATCAATTTTTATTTAATTCATTAGTGCTCGAAACTTGAAGCTTCTTTTCTCTGTAAAACGAGGACCCTTTTTTATGCTCCAGGTTGAAGAGAGGTACTTCCTGTGGCTGCGGTTTAATTAGGAGAAGTTCCGTAGTTAGATTTCCAAATTTTGAATACATCATCCCCCACTCCCACGCTTCGTCTGCGCATTTTCACTTTTGCTCGGCGCTAATACGCGCCAAGAAGTGACTGTTAAACAAATTACTAACGACGGAAAGAATGAATAAAGAAAAATTCCCTCATCGTTGTGTAAAAAACTTTTATTAGGCGATGAGCCGTAATGAGGATTTAATAAAAAACTTTCTTGGTAGGCGTTTCTTTCTTAAATGGTCTTCGTTTCAAACTGTGGCAGTGTTGAATTAACGTAACCTTAATCTATTATACACGTAGTATACAGGTTGTTCCAAATGAATGGACCGTGATTATATGAAATCGTATTTTCTTGCTTATTAAAATGTACATAAATAGAAAAACAATTGTAACTATGAATGATTATCTGTATTACCTCAAGATGCATCATTTTATTTTTGTTCATATTTTCTTCAGGTTGGTAGTAGTTTTAAGGAAAGTTACCACAAATGCATTGGAGATTTCGAAAATCCAATAAAAAGCAGGGTACTCTACTATGCTCTACTATAAAAAAATAAGTTAGGTAACTTGATAAAAAGACATTTTAAAAAGACGTTGCCAGCAGAAACTAACGACATATCCATCCGTACAGAATTCTTTTGCTTCATCCATTCAGCTACAATTCCAGATTGAAAAATAAACACTAGCGACATCACGTTAAAAATTAATTACCAACGATACGAAGCTTTTTTTCCCGGAAAATATCAGATAATACGAAGCTATAAGTACACGCGGAAAAATTTATTCTTGTGATAACGAAAGCTCTTTCAAAGCGAATACGGAAGTAAGTTTATTATTGAATGGAAATAATTATTTTCTTAAGTCAGTTTTATTGGATTGAAAATATTTTGCCGGTTTTGAGGATATAGATTTTGATCAAATGAAAACTAGATATGTTCGACTCGAGTAAACTCTATTCTTGCTTTGAACAGCGCTTACTACATTGTCTTTCTTGAACAAAAACTCTTCTTGCTTAGTAAATATACAATTAGAGATTTATAGACAATGGGTTCATTAATCGGTTTAATATTTTAGCACGATTTTACAAATATCAATTTGCTTCGCACCGAAAATAACATGCTTGGAAATGCATGTCTTGGTTTACTTATTCGCTTGAGTTATTTAACCCAAATTTATAAATGCATAACCTCAGACTTTTAGAGTATATATGATAACATAATTAAGAAAATATCATGAAGATGAGCTTAATCCCATTCAATTAACTTTCTTCTAACAAATGAATTCATCATGGACACAAAAACGAACACCGCGGAACAAACGTATCACGTATATCATTTCATTTTCCGCAGACACATATTCGTGCACCTATTGTTAGTATTCAAAGTAATATATAATAGATGACTATTAGTTTTATTCATTCAGAAACAGAACCTCCTGCTAAGTTCCTATTATCCGTTAATCACTAATTAAATCAATATTGTGTTCAAATTTTTTAAGGAAAATATATTTTCTATTTAACAATATGTTTAGGCGTCAGTACGAGCATTTAGTGCATACGATAACAAAATATATTGAATTCGTTAAGAAAATGTTTATGCTTGGACGGAGAAAATACTTGTACGTGTAGTACGAGATCCTCCTATTTTGAGGGTTAGACACTTGAACTTTTGTTGATGTGATAAAAGATTAAATTATGTTATATATACGAATATAGGAAAAGAATAAGCTGTGTATTTACGTGAAAAATGGTTACCCTAAAGCCAGGCACACATATACGCGATCGAAGCGGTAGCGGTAACGGTCAGATGTTACTTGGTTGTGAAACTGTGTGCGCACAAAATACTAGGCTAGCGAAGATTTTAATTTTACAGAAGAATTAATTGAAAATGTAAAAAAAAATCCCGTTTTGTACGACATATCCCATCCTCAATACAAAAACAGGATGTGATGAAATCTCAAAGTTTTTGAATGTAGAAGGTAAGGAAAGGACGGTAATTTTTTTTAATTGATTTGATTTATTAGATACCGTTAAAAATTTAACCGGATCAAATTTGATATTGAGTATACATACATACTATGCATATAAGTATACTCTCTTGGCCCCAACGTTATGCAAAAAAATAAATATCTAAAATGTGTATTGTCATAAGAAAAGTATTATTAAAATAGTCAGCAGAAATTTCGCGTCGCTCTTTATATCGCATTCCTTGTTCCTCATCTTCATTCAAGATTGCAAGAAGCAAAGCTTCTTCATCCGGTACCCAGTTGAGCAATCAGAGACATGCCACCGCTACCGCACAAATGCAAACCGCCACCGCCATTGCTATTACCGCTACCGCTCGGATTGTGGATATAAGATTCGATCCAATTATTATATTACTGCGGTAGTTTAAATGTTATAATAAAAAATTGCTCTTTGTAGCTTGAAAGCTATTCTAATATTTTTTCCCGGAATAAACTATGATCCTCCGGAGCATAACATATGCTTCAACGAGTGTAATTAACAACTACAAGAACCTTCCATGTTTGATTTATTGTATTTTTTTGTGTATATTTTCCAGAATCTGAGAGAGAGAGAGAAATTGTAAAATGTGTCGTTCTTATTCAATTAAATATGAAGCAATGCAGATAAGTTTTTCGTATAAAAACAACGTTCTGCGACAAAATATTGTTTCGCCAAGGATATTCGTTAAAATTAATGTGTAGACGTTATATTTTTTGGTATCATTCTATCATCTTCATCTATTACTTAAACTAACCATCATTTTCCTGCATACATTGTCTTGCAAATTAACAAGAAATTATAGGATTTATTACAGGAATAAAGCAAAACCGATACGATTTGCGAGGGATACCCTTATTTTTTTACCTTATTGTTGAGGTCCAATTTATATGGAAATTAGAAGAAAATACCGCTCTAATTTTGTAGATAAACAAGTTTAGCCTACAGCTTAGATATAAGGGTGATAATCCCTTTCAACATAACAAAAAGTTTTAAATAAATCACCACTATGTGATTTCTAACGGATGTATTCATTTACAAATCGGAGTAAAAGGATTTCAAACAAGCTGATGAGTTCCGAACGATGGATGGCTTAAAAGATTTTATTTGTTGTTGATTTTGAATGTACAACCTCAGTTGCTTGTTTACGGAGATTTTAACCTGAAATGTTAGGTACGTAGCGTAAACTGGAATATTGAAATGTTTCGAATATATTTTGGTTAACATCCCAATATTAAACCGTAGATAAACATTGATTATAATATTTACGTGTAATTAACTTTTTAAATAATCCCCTTGTGCGTAACAATTATTTCAATGTAAACATGCCATGTTACTCGTGTTTCGTTAATAGTTTGGAGAACTATTTACTGTGTCGTGTTAGGCTGGCTGAAATAGATTAAATTTCCATATTTTAAAGCTGTCAATAAAACACGCCCCTCCTTCAACGGTGAAAATTTGTTTTAAGCAGCCCTCGTACTCCCATTTGTATCTAATTGACCTGACAGCAAATGCAAATTAGTGAAACTCTGTCAAGTCTGTGCTCGTATTGATTCGCAAAAATCGAATGTTGATGTTGATTCGATAGGAAAGGGAGTATCCTATTCCAAAGAAGAAATAAAGTGGAAGTACATCTTAAACGAGGAGCACAATTACAGATGTCGCACTTTTTCACATGAGATAATTGGTAAATTATTACAAAACCCGGCGAAAGATGAAATCTAAAAGATTATTATTATTTGTTGTAAATATCGGTTATTTAAGCTGATCTTCTCATTGCTACACCCAGCGAAATTCTTTTTGAAAACTCAAAATATTATGATTAACTCTAACCTTATTATGTTTGTTTTAATGGAAACCGTTTCTCAGCTTCTAACATTAAAGTTTATTTAAATATCTTTTATTTGATAATTGCCTTATCTGAAGACCAGAAACATTAATTTTCCCGAAATTAGTAATAAAATAGCTTTTACTTTGTTTATACTCAATTCACGTAGCAAGGTCACGTCGTCCCCAAACTTTTAATGTGCGGTTTATTCCATTCCGGTACTCTATTGTTTATGACTACTACCTCACTTGGTTTAAATCTATTTGTATTCAAGTTTACACCTTATTTCCCATAAATGTAGAAGAAAAAAGAAAATAATTTCATCCGTTGAAATGAGAAAATAGTCCTATTTACTTTAGAAAGAAAACTTGAAAACGTCTAAGGAAATGTATATACTTGCAGCGTAAGATCTGTAATATTTTTGTCGTGTTTCGTGCTATGTGTCTTTGATAGGAATTCGATGGGAACTATCAGTGGTGTTAGGAAACTCGAAGACAATAAAACATTTTATCTCTTATTTGGTTAGATGAAAAGGACATAAAAGGTTGTTTGAGGTTTCCCAATTTCGTTCTATGGTTGCGTTACGCGTATTTTTGTGTATAAAACGGCTTTCAATTACACGAATCAAAGTGAAGAATACCATAAATACGTCTCTGAGGGGTTAATTATGCCGTCCTTTATTCTACGGAAAGACTACATAATTAAATATGTAATGATAATTTAGATATTCATTAAAATACGTATCCAACTTAGTTGTATTTCCACCTTACCACAACGATACGCGTTATCCATAATGTGAAGACGAAATCCTGCTAAAATTATTATATCCAGAAGACGGAGCATGCATTACTGAAGTAATTTGAAATTAAAATCTGAAAATATATTTCCCTCATAGTCAATTTCATGTTAAAACATTCTAGAGCTGATGCAAATGTAAAATAAATTAATAAGTGATTCGATTTGTATGTGGAGGCAACCGAATGTAATCAAATTTTTAATAACCTGCTTTCTTGGAACGAAATACGCTGAAATAATTTCCAGGTGATTTTCTTTCTTCCGCTTTAGTTTTGTTTTTTTTTTGTTTACCTGCTCCTCTTTTTTAGGAGATTTTATAATGTTAGAATTAGTAACTTTTTTCCAAAAAAAAATTGGAAAAACTAAGTTTTCTTGTTTGATTTTTACAGAATGAGTAGAGGTGGTGGATTGTCACTAAAATAGACTACAAGGATTCCATCGAAAATGGTGAAGAATTTCGCAAAAAAGTTCGCCAAATTCTACATCGGCTTCATAGTCGTGGGCACTGTGATTGCTATTGGTGAGTAATTCTTTAATTACTCTATATGTGTACTATGATAACATAACATTTTGCACATGTGGGTAGATGATACGGTTTAACATAAACTTTTTCTCTACTGTTTCAATTGTAAATTCTAACGTGCCCACAAAGTTTCGAAAAAGAAGTGTTGATTCTTTAATATTTTTGGTGAAATTTAACTGCACGTTACTTCTATTCGGTTATTTATTCAAAATGACAATTTCTTTAGGAGGTGGCAATGGTTTAGTAAGTGCGTTAGCAATGTTCAAGTAACTTGGAACCTGATTCATGGGGATGTCGCCTTGGTCAACTCTTTCTCGGAGAAAATGATGTCTCACGTCGCGTTGTCACGCTTGTTTTAGCTAATTCAATTACACAATTTGGATCTGCTGGTGTTGACACAGTATTTCAGTTATTCATATTAAACCTTTTTAATATGTCTTCAATGTATTCTTTTAAACAATTTGGTTCTCCGGGTTGAAACCGCGTTGTAATTGCATGAGAATGTCGACGTTTCGCTCTCAATTGTATGGAGTTTCTCCTGGGCTACTGCATGTTGTGTCACTGATGTATGAAGAATGACCGTGGTCGCGAGGGGTCTTTGGATTCTGGTCCATCTTCTTCCAGTACCATTTCCACGCAGAAATCTTGCTGGGGTTCTCATCTTCTGTTTGGTGTGGGCGGATAATCGTTGTCTCTGTTTAGATTATTGGAATGTTTGCAGATTTCGATAGCTTCTTGGATTTTCTTCAATGTATTTTGTTTGATCAACGAAAATCAACTGTTTTCTCTGTTTCTTGTTATTTTTTCATTCCTAAAATATTTGCAATGGGTCCCAAGTCTTTCATTTTTAAGTTTTCTTCTAGGTTTCCTTTTGTTGTTCTTAATAATTTGTCATCATTGGCCAAAATAGTCATAATAATCATCTACATGTACTGTTATTATCGCTATCTTACCACTGTGGTATTGGTAATAAATGCACTGGTCTGTTTTACATTGTACAAATTTAATACTCTCCATGCTTTACCGCTTTATTTTAATTCGTACATTGCTTTTTTAGTCGGCATACCTTTTGTTCCTTACCGGTTTCTAGATATGTTGGTTGGTGTATATATATTTCCTCTTTTAATTAACCTTATAAATAAGCAGTGACAATGCCCAAGTGATGTATTTCTAAGTTATAGTTTACTGCTAATGCAATCAAAGATCTAAGTGAATAAGTTTCTGAATAGTTAATCCCTTGAGTTTGTGCGCAGCCTTTTACTACAAGTCTGGCTTTATGTCGTTCAATTTTTCCTTCAGAATTTAGCCCATTTCGTGTCTTTCTTATCCTTTGAGAGATCCACTAAAATCCATGTATGATTCTATTAGCGCTATTCACAGCATCTTCAATTATCTGCCACCATATACGTAATAAAGTCTTTTATCGGTTTGGGCTTTGTTTCGCCATTAGATCTTCGAACATTTTCAGGTTCGACTTCAATGCTCCTTGCAATTGAACTTAAATCTGAGGTACTTTCTGGTATATAAATTAATACATGTTGACTTGTATTGCACTAAAGTTTGAAAAATGATTCTTTATTAATAAATCTTAGTGAACACCATTTCGGATGCTTATTAAAAAAAAATTGCTAGTAAAATTTCACTGTTTTTGAACTCGAAAAACAATTACTGTGTGTCTTGAAAATTTAAATGGAAGTGTTAATATAGATGGAATAGAAGCGGCATCATAAATGGGAGTTACAAGTTGGGTGCTAATACAACCTCGACAGCTCGATTGGTGACTGTACACTCACAGGTCATAGTTTCATATCCGAATCGAAAGGATGAACAACAATTTTATGAACTGCATCTCATACGTTCAGTACATTTAATTTTTATGTAGATGAAGTGGTTAGTTCCATAGTGTTTTTTAGTTAAAAATTATGCTCCTAGTTAGAAATTAAGTAACCTTTACACTTGACAAGTCTTAATTACACTGGTATCAAATTTATTTTCTCAGAAATATTTTACATATCTTAGGTTTTAACGATAAATCTAGAATAATTATAAATCGTACTTGTTAAGCATCACCCCGACAACATATTGTATCGTTTTCATATCCTATAAAATGGAAGTCATCTCTTGAGAACGAATGCTCACGTCGCAGTACCTCTGAAAACGACTTATAGGAATATCAGCATGTCACTTCAATTTCAACAAAAATACACTCCCCATTCGGTATCACCATATGAGAACCCGCCAAGTCGGTGATTTTGAAATATAAATAGGTAGGAGAGGGCGAGTTTTCCAAACTAAACAGACGCTTGCCGGAATATATAGGTATATAACAAACGGAAATACGGTGACGAAGTAGCTTTTTCTCGCTGTTTTTCCGTCTGGTGATCGTTATGTATTCATTAGTCAAATGCGAGATGTTTTGAAAAATGATGTATGTATTAACAAGATTTAGAAATAAATACGGAAATAACTGATTTATTTTATTGCATTAGTAATACAAGCGAATTAATTAGGAAACAAATTAATAGATGACAAAATTTCATATAATTATCCGGCGATTATCAAGTTTGCGAAGGAAGTGGAGTTTGTGATTTCAGGAAAGGGGTAGGCAAATAATTTATACGATCAATTAGGCTCTTGCAAGGCCTCCTTTTCATAGGATAGAAAACTTATAAACCTTAAACATCCATCCAACCCAGATATGGCGCTACGTTAAAGACGTTCTAGGGTATTTTAATGCATTTATAATTGATTTTAGTTAATTTAAGTTGGCTGGCGACAAACATTAATATTTCAATTAATCATGATATAATATCTTAATCTAATAATCTTCCCAATTACGATACCTTTACACCTTGGTTGATTTTACTTTTTAAAAACCGATAATAAAATGTAGACTTTACCTTTTGACCTTGTTGTCACTTTCAAACATATTCATATAAAAACATTTACAATTTTACAAAATAACGATGCCACCCTCTATCTATCTCTGTAATAATTACGAAGTTAATATCAACAAGTACTTTATGCATTCTATTTCAATCCTGGGCGATGATCATTAAATTTTAACGTGTTTTATGATGGTGTAACGTTAACTGATATGAAGTCATAAAATATTTTATCTGTACGGTTCGTCCGCAATACAAAATAAACCGATAAATGGGGGAATGATTTTGAAAATCCGGGTTCTATGCTCTGCCCATTTTGCAAGCCAGAAATGATGGAAGCGCTGTATCATTGTGAAAATGTTTAGATGTTTAAGAGTAGTGAAATGAGTGGAGAAGGCTATGAAAACTGCTAGTTATAAGAAGATTTAGAGGTTTAAGATATTTCAGATTTCGCCTTAAATCTCTTCTAAATGGTTAAATTTAATGTATTGAGATTCACATTATAATAAAAATGTGAAGTATCAATTCCCTTTGTGTGTAAAGTGTACCTGTCATCTACGGTTGATTCTATTATTATTATTATTTATTGTTATTATCTCTACAACCCATAAACCCCATCGAGTCGTTCTCCACTCATATAAAAAATAATGATTCAAAATAAACAAATAAATACATTGAAAGAAATAAAATTATTTGGTTGTCACAAATAAATGTTCATCTTTTGACACGAGACGGAGATAACGTTTATTTTTAGCAGCACGGTATTTATTTACCTTGGAATTTCAGGTATTTCTCCATAAGAGAAAATATAAAATATTATTTAGATTTTTACTAAACTCAAATGTCAAGCTTTGTCTTTAAACGAACTGTAAAATGTATTATATAATGTCCCATTTTATATTACATTTTTCTCGGTATGCCTATGAATTTTAATATATATACCCAGCGCGTTGGGTAGATACACAAAAAAATATAAATATGACACAATATTACATTCGGAAAGGCATGAAATCCATTTTTTTCAGTGTTCATCCTTGCAAATTCAATAGAACCCAACTGATATGTTATAATGCCGTTTCTATATTTGAGCATTATGAATTCATAAACCGTGTTTACGAATTTTCACCCGGCAGAACCTTGGCGTTTATCGGGGGAGAGAATACGTCACGTGAAACAAATTTTCTACGGACCACTTCCGGTTGCGAACCCTTCTCGCATATAACCGTATACACATAGTTATATCAGAACTACAAACATTTCCTTTTCTTATTATATCCATTTGACGAAACCCTTGTGGCGTATATAGATCGTGTACTGGGACAACTAATTTTCATATATCAGATCAAAATGTATCCCATGTAATACCTCACCGTGAAAAGCAAAATGCTTTTGTTTTCCGTTTGACCGTTATGATGCAGAAAATATTATTTTTTTTTTATATGGGATTAATAATGCAGAAATCCTTATAATAAGTTGGCATTACATAAATAAACAAACACTTTTAATTTTTTCTAAACTTTCGAGATACTTGTATTCCCTTGCTAGATAAAAGCAATTGTAGCTTTGTCCGATCTTATCTGATTAATAGGAGACAGATTATTAAATCTCACTCTGTATTTCACGTTTGTAACGGATTTGTGGAAATGCTACAAGACACAAGTGATTGTGGTTTATGATTAGGATAAAAGTAACTCGCCATCGGGTAATAACAGGGATAGATGATAAAGGCATAGAAGGTAATTTAATAAAAAATACGTACGTAATATTATAAATGTCAAACAAACTAATACATAATTCACAATATTAGGGACACTAATGTAGCATATTGTTGAATATTACCAGATACGAATAATGCAATAATTATATATTTCCTTCTATACCCAAGAAATCTGTTTATATATTCATGAAGTGACCTTTTGATCCCAGTACAAGTTGTCAAACATATTCTACTCCCAATGTTAACTTGATACCCTAATTCCAAATTCCAGATGGGGATTACCCCCAAATTTTACATTTAGATATCATCTAATTTGCTTGTTTTAAACACATGCTTCATGGCATATTTACCTGAATTTGTGTCAATAATCTTGTTAATGTTATTTGACATCAAGAAAAATAATTATCGTAGTGTTCATAATTTTTTTGGTCCTCGATTGTGGTTACTGTGTAAATGATAAAAGGCCGAAACTTTCAGACAACTTGAAAAAGTCTTTCTGGATATACAGGATGATTAATAAGTAGTGAACCAATAACCTACTTTGAACACTCAGTATTTTATTACATTTTTAATTTTCTCGCGCAGCAATAAACCAACATAATATGGCTTGCTCTAGCAGATTTCGAGAGCGGAAAGATGCTCTATGATGTCTATTAACATAATAAGAGCAATTTTATAATTATAGAATGTTGAGACATTCTACATATTTTAGGTTAGCATGTAAATGATCTAGGATCATCAGGGAGTGAAATTATACATACCACAAATTCCTGACATTTGTACATTGTATGAGCAATGCTCTGTAGTTAGAACTTCTATTACAGTAAATACTTTTCGTGTTTAAAAGAGCTGCTTCACGGGCAGGTACTTAAGCAATGTGAAAACTGCAACTAATTTCGAAATGTGTACTCGAAATAATTTAATTAAAAAATAGTTCGGATGTGAGAAGCTTTTTTCACTAAAGTAAACTCTAATTTATATAATGAGACTCTCGTCTAACACGGATACCTTTTATGCAAATTTTAAACGGAACATTTTCCAGAACTCTAGAACACAGTACTTCTGTAATATAAATTAAGACGATCTCTAACTTGCTGAAGGTACCTGGGTAATTTTTAATATTTAAAAGTTCGCGATTTCTAAGAAACGTTGTATTTTTACCTAAAATATAAATGTTTTTTTTTTCATGAAATGTTCGTTTTCAATAGACATCTCGCGTTTTTCCCAGGGTTTGTTTCTATTGAACGTTGTAATTTGATCCAATTTACCTGCAGAAATGGAAATATATAATACACTGGCCGCAATTAAAAATGCACCATCAAAAATATTTTGCAAATTAATGCTTATACTACTTACAAACATGTAAATAAAGACTCGTCTAGCGCATCTATGCTTCAGTATTAAAGGTAATCGCAATAAAGGCCGGTAGCTACGGAACCCCATACGTAGTATTCGTTCGTAAACTGTCCGTACTGTCCGATAGCGTTCCACCACTACTGCGTTAAAAATGTTACCGACTGAAACAGGAGTTGTACAACTAACCGCTTCAAAAGAAAATCGCGGGGGGGGGGGGGGGGGGGGGGTAATTCTAGGTGCGTCTGAACCTGCTCTACTTGTTTTGCCTTGATTCGCAATCCACAGGTTCCAACAACGTAATACTGTCGAATGATTAGGATTAAGTCTACGCGCAATTTCCCGGAAACTAATACCGTCTTCATGCAGCCCAATAATTAGGCTACGTTCGAAGGCGGTTAATTGTTTATAAGGTGCACGTTCTCGTTTGCCAGGCGTCACTCGTGATTGCTTGAAACATTTTATTCGTTTTTGTACAAGTTTCATGATTTATTAAAGTAAGATTCTTTTGCGAACAGCTTGACGCAGTGTTATAAAACATCATCTATTAAGGTTATCATTTGTGGTGATTTTAATATCGATCAGCAAAAGCGTTCTTGTCATAACACAGAATTATTTAACTTACTGGAATTTGTTGGCCTGCGTAGCTTCGTCTCCGAGCCGACTAGAATATCAACCAGTTCTAGTACTCAGATTTATTATGTTTATTTTTTAACATATAAATATAGTTGTACAGTTGCTCATAATGGTATTCTGAATCAGCGCAATTGTTATCGGTTGTGCACAGTAGTCATGGCTGTAATACTCAGCGAAGGTCGGTCAGAACCTACTCCAGTCAGAATTATTGCACTGCATTTATTACTAATATTGTTGAAGAAGCTTGGAGTGAGGTCTACAATATAGCGAACAGTTTTAATATCTTTTTTACCAATAACGTTGCAGTAGACGATTCACGTGGTTATGCCGACATTTCTCTGCAGAATGGACAATTTCCAACCATGTTTATTACACTGGTAATTGGTAATGAAATATATGCCGTTAAAATCGTCGTATGTTTGTGGCGCTGATGGTGCTTGTAGCAGATAGTGTTACTCCATCGTTGGTTTGTCTAATAAATAAATAATTGCGTCAAGACATCTTTCCTGCTGTATTTGAAACTAGTAAAGTGGTTCCTCTTCATAAGAGAGGAAACAGGGGCTGCATGCTAAATCACAGCCTAATTCAAAGCGCCACAGTACTTCAAGCCGAAATAGTAACAGTGTTGGAGTGTATTGAAGAATTGGACCGGCAAGCAGATAACTATCTGCTACCTTGCTCTCTATTCAGACAGTAAAGCAGTAATAAAAGTGCTAGACTCCACACAGGCGAATTCGAAACTGGTGGGGGGCTGCATGAATGCGCTAAGGTACACCTAGCCTGGGTACCAGGACACGAAGGCTATCGAGGGAACGTAAAGGCAGACGAATAAGCCCGGGAAAGCTCGTCAACTGCTGAAAATGGCCTTTGTGAGAATGTCATATACGGTAGTAAAAGCAACCACTAAACAATGGAAAGATAAGAAGTTTCAGTCTTGAGATTTCTTGTCTTTTCAGTGGTTTCCATTGGTGGAAGATTATTCCAGGTCAGAGACAGGCCAAGCAATTTCTGATTGGATACAGCCCTACATTTACAGCGGATCTACTAAACAGAGACAGGAAATCTGTTAGAACAATAGTGGGCCAGTTAACAGGACTCTGTATGCTCAAGAAGCTCATGAGCAATCTGGGCCTGATAGAGGAAACAGCATGTAGATTCTGCCAGGCGGAAGACGAGACCACCGTTTATGTGCTGTGCTACTGTATAGCACTGGCAGGAATCCGCTTTTTAGAAATGAGCGCGGAATATCCAAAAGTCGAAACCTATGTAGAGGGATCACTCACAAGGCTACTAAATCTAGGGAAGAAAGCAAAGCTAATGTAATTGATCTAATGGGAGAGCAACCACAATAGATCTGAAAAGGTCGCAATGGGACAGGTCAAGAACCACCTTGGGTACTAATCTAATCAATTCTATTGCTCACGACTTGAAAGGTGTGATGTACGATTGTTTTTCATCTTATCTTGATGACAGGAAACAGATTGTGGGGATCGCAGGCATTCGGTCCGATGTGTTAAGGGAAGTGAATCCCAGGATTCCGTTCTTGGTCCACTACTTTTTTTTTTAACATTTATTAATGATCTTCCAAGTCTATGTGATAATAGCAATCCAGTATGTTATTTCCTACTTGTATGTTGCTAATTTGATGTCGAACTGGTTCAATAAATGGTTCACAGAAAATGGGCTGACTTTAAGAGTACAAAAAACAAAATTCATGAATTTTGCGTCCTGAACAGATAGTGTCAGTAAAGTTCCTGGGACTCCACGTGGGCTGTCATGTTGGTTGCCATATACACATCGAGGGACTACTTTTTCTCTATGATCTGTGTGTTTTGTATTATATAGATTGTCCCAAGTAGTAACGAAAGATATATGAAACTCCTATTATTACGCTTGCTTTCAGTAAAGGGTGTAATATGGTATTGCAGATCGCGGAACGTATTCGAAATTATAGATAATAGTCCGCATCCAAAAGCGAGGTATTCGTCGTATTGCAGGTAGTCGGGTTTGGCATCTCGTCGTGCATTGCTTGGGCAATATTCTGTTCTACCCATGCCAAGTCTCTGTATTCCAGACGTACTACACTTAATTAAACAAAATATTAGTGAAATGAACACCAATAACTTTAATTACAATTATCCTGTTAGGCACGGCAACTCCGAATCATCGACTGAGTCTGTTTATGAGCAATCCTATGTACGATGTATAATAGACTGCCCGCAAATATAAGAAACATTACGTTATTTAGAAATAAAACTTTCTTGAACACTGTTTCTGCATTGTTGATGCAATATGAAAGCTGAATGATTTTCCTTTTTATAAATTGATTGTTAATTACATGGGAAAAAACACAAAGGTATCGGCACACTCCGCACCACACGAGTTTAGTTAATTCGGGACAGCTGTTTCGTGGAAGCGTCGATCCTCGAGACAGCTGTCTCAAATTAAACTTGTGTGGTGCGGAGTGTGCCGATACTTTTGTGTTGTTTCTCATACTGCTCCACAGTCTGATTACATGTTCATTTTATTTCCATAGTGGTTTTGTTTATATATTGATTTTATTTATACATCAGTTTTATTTGTACATTAACCTTACTTTATTTATTTATTACAACTTAATTTTATTTATCTCTATTTTGTAATAGTGACTTATCCAGTATTTTGTTTGTGATCGAAAGGACCAAATATGGAAATGGAATGAACTCAGATATTAACAGATATTCCTGTAAAAACAAGTGGGGGACATCTCTTGTAAATGCTGGAAAACAAACTAGACCAATGCAATATGATAAATAATCGTTTAAGTTAACCTTCGGAAATACATTTATAAAATATTAAGGAATTATTCCAACAACTTAGGGGCGGTGCATTTTTAATTGCAGCTTTGTTGTTTACCTGTCGCATTACAGGAAAGAAAGAATCACTTTAAAGATAAGAAACTTTTCATAAAATAAATAATTTATTTTAATTAGCTTGATACAGACAACAGATTTACAACAAATTTATTTCGTTTGCGAAAATAATATATATAACAATCGTAAATAACATTATGTAATAAATGACAAAAAAAAACTGTGCCTTGATTTTTTTTGTCTAAATATAAAAATTTCCAACATATACATAATTTATTAAAAACATAAAATTTGAAACATAATAATCTGGCCCAATTCGAAACTTAAACATTCATACTTGACTTCTTTTTCCGCTTATATACAGAGTTACTTTCTCTAATTAAACCTCAAATGTAATCTCGCCGTCCCTAAACCCTAAAGGTTTTTGCTTGTTCTAAACCTAAAAATATGTCAACAAATAACAATTATACTTTATTTTATTTATGATATGAGTAGCAAACCGTCGGTAATAATAATAATTTTGATGAAGGAAAAATTGTATAGAGCTTGAGAAATAATGAACTTATTCCATTACTTTACTTTATCCTTTTAAAATCTTCTTACTTCTAAATTAATTCTCATCCATATTTTAAAAAATCCTAAGGATTTATTTTCAAATCCCGCAAACATTTGCAACGTAATTATTTTCCATCCCACTAGGAAAATATCGGTTTTTCCTAACTACATCTTGTTCCAGTCTGAAAGTTACGGTTGCTAAAGTATACCCTCTGGCATAGAACACAGAGCTTGTTATCATGGAAAACTTTTCTCTTATTAAAATAGACTTACACTATGGCACTGTCACATGTAATTTGATTTTGCGACATTAAACGATCGTTCGTGGTGAACTATAAAGTATGCACTGGGGATCTTTTGCATTGTGATAAAGCTAGAGCAATTTATCCACCATATTATTTTTATATTACGAGGGGCGGGAATTTTGAAAACAAATAATCCGGAAAATCTTTTAGAAGACGTGTATGAGGTTGGTTAAGGTTTGAGAGGTATTCTCGGTACGGTTTTGCTTTAAATTTATTAATATACCTGTCGGCGATGCTCCCAGTAATCTAGATTTTGTTGGTTTACATTACTCCTTGAATCTTGTACTACCATCGTTGAGATTGCGGAGATTGGTTCAGAAGCTTTACTTCAAAATACTTTCTAAGAAGGTTTGTTGTATTTGTTATTATTTACAGTGTTGGTAATAATCTAGGTAAGCTTTTGTTAATTCAAAATTATTCCAAATCAAATTTATTAAGTTATTTATAAACTAAGCATGCAGTCTTTTTGAGATTTTAACTAATTTGAAACATTCTTCAGTGGAATTGAATTATTGATATCGTATACTTCAAACAACCCAGCTTCTAAACCTACAATTAATCAGCATTCCCAGTGTATATTATATTCTCTCACCCTCTCTTGGTATATGAATAACAAAAATAATTCTAGCAGTTACAGTTTGCTTAATTAACCAAATTATTTTGAATAAAATCAGTCAATATTTTGCATTTATTCGATTTATTCCATTTCATATCTCGTTTTGTGACCCGTTTCTTTAGCTCTAGGGTGAAATTTAACTGTAACGTCATCCTGAAAGAAATCCACAATAAGACGGGAGATCTGTAAGGTATTTATCTTTTTGAAATGTATAGATATTCCATATATATGTATGTATACATACAAATCTGTTTTTGAAGTTGTTTTCCCGTTTTTCCTTCTCCGCAAAAGGAAGGTAAAAGGAAAGTGGTTGACTGTCGAGCTAAAACATTATTGATGGACCCATACAGATCGGCAAGATCTCAGCGCAAGATTGAGAGATGCCTATATTCCAGAAAAACTTCTTATTTGTTTGTAGATACATTTCTGATTTGCAAACCCATTTTAATGTATTTAAATTCTAGTTTATATCATTTAACGCTGATGTTCTATTCACTAACCATTCCGACATATAAACAGCAATTTTTTAAAATATTTATCAAGCGTGTTTATTATTAAACTTATTTTGTTATCTGTTATACATTTCCCATTTATATTTCCTGGTTCACCTTTTTGATTCACTCTAAATGTTAAATGGAAAACCAGTAATCCAAACTCTGGTGAAATTGAAATCATAATATGTAGCGTAAATAAATGAAAATAACGCGGAAAGAATCTCATGTTTATATAAAAAAAAAAAAAACAAAAAGCGACATATGTATATGTTTTTGTGATTCATTGTGACATTCTGTAATTAAAAACTTTTCCATGATAGAGATTAGATCCAAATGTTTTTTTTTTTATTACCATCTTGAAAAGATAATTGCTTCCCACAAAATAGTATGCAAGAGGAAATTGTACGTGAGAGATAAACAAATAGTTTACAATTGTTAGTTTAATTACTTTACCGGATGTAGTTTAGTTAAGTTTATTTAATTAAGCTCGTAGCCGAGCAGTAGATTACATGGTCTGCAATTTGGACGAATTTACTGGCTAGTTCAATAAAATTTGATGTACTGCCCTTATTACACATTTAGCTTGGGATGTAGGAAACGGGACATTGTCATTAATTGCATCCACTTAAATTGGATTATTTTCTAATTTCATTAGAACTTGAAATGTTAATTTACTTTCTTCTGCAATTAATATAATTATACGTACCTTTTTAGGAATTTAGTTCTTAGAAGAAAATCTCAATTTGACAGATTATTTAATTGTTTAAATGGTACCATCAAAATTTGAATACCTCACATAACAACATTTTTTAATAAAAGCCATTTAAAGAGTGGAAAACATAAATTTTGTTAAGAACAAAAGAAACGAGAATATAAATAGGCAGCTTTAGAATCTGCTTCTACTTGCGCCATCCTTCACTTCATTTAATTATTGTGGTAAGCTTCCTCCTACATTAACAACCAGTTTAGGATAGCAGAACTAATTTCTGAAGGCTTGGAACCAACATGGAATTGCCTTCAATTTTCTTGAACTCAGCAATCGTTTTTCCGAAAAGAAACTTAGCAACGAATAAAAGTAAAGATTTCACAGTCATAGAAATTATGAGAGAAATAAAAATTGGATTTTTTTGAAAAACGATGCATTTTAAAATTGCCCTGTTATATTTAAAATAAAAAAACGTGTGAGTATTGGCCAAATTAATTTATGAAGAAAAAAAGTAGACGCAGAAATATCGATACTACTCGCATTTCAACGCAATAACGCAGTGAATTTTTCGCTGGGTGTACAGGAAAATTCAACGTGAGTAATCAAATTGCTCATTTATTCGTAAACGTTAAAAAAAACCAACATTCATGTTCCATAAAGCTATCGTTTCATACGTGCAACGAAACTACGATGAACCATGTGTTTTGATGTTCGATCACGGTGTAACTCACTTATAAATTAATTTGTTTCAATCACTGTATGTAGTTTGGCCCGTTATAAACAAATGCAGCTGTTTCTAAATGGAAGTTTTGATTATGGCTATTATGGCTGATTATGGCGGCTGGTTGTACGAGGAGTACCTTTTAAGTTTTTACAAAAATAATAAAAGAAATGTTCAAATTAGCCAGTATAACGATGTTTTCATTTAAACAGTTTCAGTGTTCTAGGAAGAAAATATTATTTCAAATATTACTTGTTTAGTCCACTGCCACATATTTCGCAATCTGATTATCCTAAATATCTAATAGTCTGCGTTGTAGACAACCAAACGAAACGGAATCCTTATTTTTATCATTTGTTTTCAGCAGTTCATCCGCACTGGGCCACCGTTTCTCGCATGACTGTTGAATATCGTTTCATTTCCTGGAATTATCGAGTTAAAAAAAATACATTCGTGAACTAATTGAATCATAGGCTACCGTAATTTTAAATCTACAGACATCAATCTGTGTAAATTACTTGGTAAAGATTATGAATTCGAAACTAAGCGGGAATTTATTTTAAAATAGAACGAGTTTTCATAATTGGCGTTACGTTCCTTTCTTCGTTCAGTTTATAATGCCATAAATTGATTAAGTTTAATTAAAGTACGGCCGCGATTATATGAATTGGGAGGGAAGTCAAGTGGTAACTGTTCGTTCATCTTGTAAATTATAACAATGGCAAATAACGGAAACAGTTTTAATAATATTAATATCGCAGAATTTATATATTGAGGCGACATAAAACTGTAAAATTTAATTCTGTACCATCTTGTACAGTGTCTTATTTAAAAATAGCGAATGCGGCTATTTATCTACGCGAATTGTACAATATATTAGCAAGCCAATTTACTTCTAGGACCATAAATTCCGTTCCGGCGAAAATATCGCACACTGTATATTCACAAGAGGAATCTAGGCGAGAAATTCATAAACCAGAAAGTGTATTGTTTGGTATACGAGTAAACACTACTTGCGAAATACGCTATACGTAGCCGGGTGTTCAATTTATGGCAGCATTACGATTTGTATTGGCTTTATACCTTCTTGTTTTGTTTGTGTCTATTCGGTGTTGGCGCATTATCATCTCACTCTGAAGAAATAGAAAAAGTTTAATGCATTGATGCTGAGAATTGTGGATGACAATATACATCCATTCTGTCACGGTCGAATAAAAGTTCTCCTTAAAAGGTGAAGTGCACGTTAGTAAAATGGATAATGATGTCTACATTTATATATTTATATACAGCCATATTTGTATTTATTAAACACGTATTTATATAATGAGAACATGAGAGTCAGTCCTAACATATGCGGAATTCCTAATAAACCTTTTAATTATTAATTGTATATTGTTTATTTTACGATCCTTTTCAAGCATATATAGGGCGAGACTAAATTTGGCAAATTCTCTCATTTTAAGGCATTGATTGCGCTTTTGGTTTGTCCAGAACTGGTTATTAGCAATAAACCAAAAACGGTCTAAATAACCAAAATCTACATTGGAATCACAGAAAATGTATTTATTTAGAAAACGAATAGCGCCCCAATAATCTCTCTGCGCTCGAACGCGTTTCGAAGAAATTCAGCAAGACACAGCAACTGGAAGTTGACTTAAAAAACCAACGTTATAAGGTTCGATATCATGCAAATTTATTCAGGATGATTGTTTCTAAAAGTTTAGATGGAGCGGTAATTTTGAAGTAATACGGGATTTTTCCTTCATATAAACCAAACGCACCAAATTCGAATGTAGTGTTTTCAAATAGAAATTAATAATATCAAACCTAGTGAAAGTATTGTTGTTATGTTACGTGAAAAGGTTTCAAAATATTTTGGGAAACCCCAAAAGTATAAGGGACATGGATAAATCAAAACTTATCAATATCAAGTGATCAAACATACGTTAGCCAAAAGATCAAAGTTATATGTTATGCAAATCTATAGTCACCCTCGAAAAAAAAAAAATTGTAAACCTTACATAACTGTGACTACACTGTTAATTACAAGGGTATAAATGACTGTAGTTTTAACGTAGATCCTTGCTTCAGAGGTTGATAATTTAATTATTAAAATGTTCAAGGGAATTTGGGTAACAAACAGCTTTACAAAACTTCCCCCTAATTTTAGTAACATCTCTCATGCAACGCTTGTTCTTTGCTATAACTCACAGAGTAATAATTTTGAGCGACATTTCATTTTCGTATTTATACAATTATTTTACATTATTAATCTTAAGATTCATTTGTTATGCCACATATCTGACTGTCAAGTGGAACGAATCATCTTAATGTTTATAATCCTAGTAGCATCTGAGGCTGATTAAAATGATTATTTCAGTAAGAACATTGTAAATCGATGAAGTATATATATATGTATATGTAATGGATACTACAGAAGACTACTTTACATATTTCGAATTTAAACTAATAAAACTAACAAACGTAACACGCTAAATGTATATTTTATGCACGAATAAACTTTTATAGATTTACTTCAACATCCCAAAAGCACCTCTAGGTTCCGAATATTTACGAAAATTAGAATTTTATTACAGGAACGTACTATGTAAAAGCATTAAGATAGCACTTCAGTCTTCTACATAAGATGTACATATATGAAATGAGGGCAGAATAGCAGGCGAAAAAAGAAAAGCACATTTGTTACTCCACCCCCCGAAGGCAATTTTATCGTAGGAGAGAAATGATAAGGAGTAGAAAGTTGGATCTTTGATATCTCTTCAGATACGACTTTTTTGTTCGGTAATATCATTATGGTTGGAAAAAAATTAACAGATGCTTGTTCTCATTGTAAGTTTCCCAATTACGCACGATAAAAGGGCCTCTTCGATATTGATTGGGAAAAAGTCCAGAGAAAAATAACGTTTTATACAAAACATGTTTACTGTCGAATTGAAGGAAATATGGTAATATTAATAATATAAAAGTGTAGATACCTTGAACCAATAAACGAAATACCTGAAGAAACCGAAATTGTGACGATAATCAATAGGTAAAAACGATAAATGTGGAGGAGAAAATGATGTAATAAGTATCAAGCTCTTTTAGGATAAATCATGGATTGAGACTCTTGGAAAAATTTATAAGCTCAATCAAATTCTAACCTTTTTGGAAACAGTAGCGTGCCTTCAATTGTTCAAAGGAGCGAATTGTGTGCTAGGCGATGCGCGTTCGAGTCCCGACGAAGTCAAGTGGTTTTTTCTTGTGAGAGAATAATTAACTACGGTGATACTAACAAAATCATGGAAAACTTTAGACACATTGATACTCCAAGAAAGCTCCTAAGGTTATAAACAACATTATACCCCATTGGTCACCACACTTAAAAAAAATACAAGAGACATCTGTTCTTTGCCCCAGGATCTCTTACAGCTTACATATTTAATTACATTTTTTGCAATCGCAAAAAATTAAAATAACAGAATTTCGCAACGAGATTTTTTAAGGAGCGCATAACGCTTCCTTCAGTCAATATTTTTAAAAACGGAAGCAGGAAAAAAGCTTTAAGGAAAATTAATTTATTCCCACTATGGCGTATTTAAAAAGTAAATTGGGTTAGAGAGAAATGTCCCGCCGTAGAATTCAACTGCAAGCGTATTTAGCAGAGTAGAATTTATCGTCATTCGGATATTTAAATAACAAGTCGGAGAAAAAGTTCAAACAAGAGAAAGGAGGTGTCGGTAGGATGCTTAAATACGGAAATTTGATATCACGGCCCTTCTTTTTTCCACTTTGTTTGTATTCCACCGCGAATTAGTGAGTGGTACTAAAAAGATTAGGTTTCTGTCTGAATCAACTAGCGATTTAATAGAAATCTAATGACTAAAATCGTTAAACATAAAAAAACATGGTTAAATATTATATTTCCATCGAAAAATTGAACTATTGATATATCGAAAAGTATGAATTAGAAATAAACATGAAATGAACATTTAACAAATTACAGGGTAATTTGTACAATTTAATACTTGCGCATGAATACACGATTCCTTAGAGGAAACGAGAAACAAGTTTAGCGTGCAATAAACTTCCGTCGCAGGTGTTAAATGTTCAGTTACACTCTTCCTAAAGCTGCAGGTGCAATTTTCTAATAGCATTATAGCACTTTTCGAACTGGGTTCTCATTACCGAAGTATCTTAAGGTACTTCTAACTATTCTTCGAATGATATCAACAGACGTAGTGAGTTCCTCTGCTTTCGCATGAATTAGGTTTAAGAGATACGATTGTACGGTTCTACTCTCCTAAATTCAATTCGTATACAGTTACAAATAATTTAATGTTTGATAGAAAAATATAGCAAACAAACAAAAGCTCGTACTTGATCAATACTATAAATATTTGTTTTGAAATTTCAATCGTTATGTTAATATTTGAGTTAAATGTCCGAGAAAGCCAGCTGTTCTCATGAAGTGAACTCCCGTGCCATGTAACACGAGTGTAAATTAAATTTGAAAAGCCCAGGCAAAGATAAACATTCCAAAATTTGCTAAAGATATATATACAATACGTTTTAGCATTGTTTAAATGGATGATGTGTATATCTATTTAACAGGACTTGTGAGGGGTAAAAAAGAAATAAGGTTATTAATATTTTACCTTTTCGGGAAGTAAAACCTTGCGGTAATTGCGTCTACGTACCGGAAAAGGATGGAGAATTAAAGGTTCGTGCTTTTCGCATTGCCAGATATAGATCATTTGGTCCTTTCTTTAGGAAGCCTGATTTATCTAATATAAGTGAATGGAAGACGTAAAGTCGTTAAGAGGCAATTTTGTAAGTAAGGCAGGAGGAGCAAATAATGGTGGGGCTTTACTGAGATTGCCCCACAATCTTTTATCTCTGAATAATCTTCTAGCCATCTTTCCTTCACTTTCAACCCGAGAACAAATCTAAAATATATCGGGACAAGTTAGGATACATTTCATTTATATTTATTTATTGCCGTATTTAATCTTTTTAATACTTTATTTGTCGAGGATCCCTTGATAAGAAATACGAAATAGGATCCTTATCTAAGAGCTTTTTTCAAACTAATCTTACCATTTACACAGTTTCTTTATAGAGATTCCAATCATACTAAAGAAAAGGATTATGATCAGTCAACAGTTTTGAGACTTTCCACTTTTCACATGCCGAGAATATTTATTTATTGAATCATTGAAATGGTTAAATAAATCGTTACTACAATTATGCGGTTGCATCATAATTTGTTCTATGTATATTCGTCATTACAGTGGCACCAAAAGTATATAATACGTGCAAAGTGGAAAAATATTTCTCGACGTTAAGTAACAAAATTATGCAGGTGCATGTAAAGTAGCAATTATTGCAATATCTGAAATGAATAAATAAATAGCAAAAATAAATAGACAAATGTTAATTAGAGTTCAATATAAAAGGAACTTGTTTAAAATACTTCCCAAATTAGCTAAATAGAAATATTTGTGAAAAAATCGGATGCATAAACTAAATTTTAAAGCCATTTTCAACTAAATTTCGCAGCTTAGTCCAACTATCAACACTGTAAATAACAACAAATAAAATGAATTATACTCGCGTACCCTGCTCAAAAACAGATTTACACAAATAGTGTGTTCTCCTTATAATGCAAAATACATAACCCTGTAAAATTGAACATTGTATAGAAGAGAATATATTGTGTACTATTTGGATGAAAATCTGAATAAAAAATACGTAGCTTTCGCCAAAAAAAATCCAACTACATCGAAAGAAAGAAGGGAGCTCTATCTTATTTTATGGACAAACTAATGCCCGTGCATTATGAGGAGTTGCAGACAACCTCGTTGGTTATTCCCAAAGACACTTATCCACATGACAACCAAGTATGTTGTTTTCGGCACGACAAATGTCCATGCAGTGGCTAGTTCGCGTATATGTAGAGAAAGCGAGATAGAAAGATACGTTTTTGTCGCCCTTGTTTTTCTTTTTTCGCATCTTTCCGAGCTTTCAAAGAATCAATATCGATCAACCTTTTATGTCTGGGTATTTACGAGATCAATGGACGAAGCCTTAACCTAAATATCTGTAAAAGCAACAGCTTCATTCTTACGCAAAATTAATTAGCTAAAAGCATTATAAATCTAATAAGCAGATTGTGATGCGTAGGGAAAATGGGCAAAATAAATTAATTGATTTGTTGCATCAGAATGTTGTTAAAGTCTTAGTCAGGGCAAGCAATTAAAAAAAATTAATAAGAAATTATTGCCAAAGCATGTTCAAAAAAAGATAATAGGATATATGTACATCATTTGGAAATATCTGGGTATTACCTTTTGTAATTTCCAAAAAGTTTTGCTTTATTCAACATATTGGATATTTCTTAGTCTTTATCATTTTCTAGAAAAGTTAAATAATTTTTATATTTTATTGATATAAATTGTATAGAAGAATTGTATAGAGAAAGATGTAGTTTACGATACCCACAAGTTCTATTGTTTAAATAATAACACACTGTCAGTGTAATTAAAAGAAACCGGCACCTCCACCACTTTTTTTAAGATTCCATGCGGGAAAATTTCACTAAACCCTACCGGGTAGCCACCATTACATTGTATTAATTTAACTTGTATGCAGAATATGTAATAAATTATGGACAATAAATTAATATGGAGATGAAACGAAGTATGCCCGGAATATTTTAGTCCGCAATATAATATCCGACGGATTATGTGAATCATTTGGCGAGGCTCATAGCGGCCAAATGGAGAATTAAATTATACGTGCCTAGCAAAGGGATGGATGATTTAGATTCCTAACACTTACGCTGATGCATCCTAATTTCGCTGAAAGTGTTGTGTAAATCGAAGCAAGCGTTTAGTTCCGATTGGAGTCGCGACCACCGAAGTAATATGGCTGAAAGTGCTCAAAAGCGCCCGCTATTGCCGCACGGAATCACCCTCGTCACTCGAATGGCGTTCATGTTTTTACATCTATTTACTGCGTCTTTTTATCTGTCCATTTCCTTCATTTAGACCGAGACTCATTACTTGCCGTTACAAGTTCATCCTAAGTGCCGAATAGTTCGTAACAATCCGTCTGCCCTTTGTTTCACGGGGTTCCGCTGATGGATGGGAGCTTTTGTGTTCGTCATTTCGTCAGGGAATATGGTAAAATAAGGTTAAACACTTAGAATGGAAAAAGCCGTAGTAAGATGCTTTTTATGTAGCGGAAGGTAATGAACCATTTTGCTACGACCTCATAAAATAAAGTATCATTTAGCAATTGCTAATATATTGTTTATCCAGTTCTTAATTTTTTCATCTATGTGGCGGCTGCGTTGGAAGAAAATATTTCCTAAAAGCTCTTTTGGGAAAAATTTTACATACGATGGATGGCACTAATGTCGCATTTAGAGCTTCTATGTACGTTTGGCTATTCATTCGTCCTTGACATATGAACGTTTCCCCAACGCCCTCTGATGACATGCATCCTCTTATCATAATGCTGCCACCTCCGTGCTTAAGGGTAGGAACGACGCAATCCTTATGAAATTCCTCCTTAACTCTACGACGTATAAAGATACTTTCAAGGGTATCTCGTAGCTGAAAAAGGAGCTTTGGATGTACTTTATTTATAAAAAACAATACTTATCCTTTAAAATTAGCATTCAGTTTGAAAATAATATTTTTTAAATAATTACCGCTATGTTCATTTCGTCGGGCCTCCCTTTTTTAGTTTTCAGTTGCTCTATGTTGATAGCCATTTTGAGGATTGTTCTTGAAGAATAGTGGCTTTTTCTTGCCTTACAAGCTTTCAATCCCGTACCATTTAAGCGTCTTCTAATTGCTCTAAATGATACTTTTGCACATCCTTCTAGACTAATTTCTGCAGACAGCCGCAAAGAAGTTTTCTTCCCATGCCGAAGAGAAAGTTAATCTTATACACTAGCGGTCACTTATTAAAATTCACGGACTAGTAACTCAAAATTTCAAATCTTGCGAACACTAAACACATACATACATTATATTGTATAGGATACAAAGTTTTATGATAATCATATTTTCATTTATTAGAAGTGATATGTAGATTTGCTTAATTCTAACCATAATTATAGGGGATGCTTCTATTTCAAGTCGGCAACATCCGTTTTTTGTAGCTGTGATAGATGATAATGTTTTTGCACACAAATATTATTGTGGATGGCATTAATATTTCATTTGTTATTGGATACTTGGATTTTATGGAAAACCCCAAAAATTACTGGTTATCAATACAAAATATTCAAGAAAATTGGGTCCTAAAATAGGCAATAGTAATAACAAGCGTTACTAGAATGTATCATGGTTTAAACAAAGTTTCTGTACGGAAAAAGGTATTCAGCAAGGATACTAAAATCTGTATCTTTGACAGTGTTACATATCAGCAATAACATACCGATTGAAACGTGATTTTATCGATCATAAAATAATGAAACGATTTCATTATTTTATCGTTTATATTAAAACAGTAAATATTTTTGATACATTTGCGAAAATCTACATTCTTCTTTAAATTGACAAATGGAAGGCCTTGCTAATATAAAGTTAGCGAAAGGGAATGAAACTAATGCGACACGACAAACGTAACCGGAGAACGGAATAGTTCAGAAACAACGTAACAAAAACAGCAAACGTCGCGATCAATAGATAGCAAAAAATACGATTCAATACAGTTAATCCAAGAGCAGCTTCCGAAAAAGAGTTAACAGGAGCGAAAAGCCGAGATCAACCAACGGATTGAGAAGTCGATCAGCATTACTGAATTACATTGTAAAATACCAAGGAATCCTCCTACATATCATCCTTAAAACAACAAACCAAAGTTACGAGACCAAAAAGGATATCATACAGATTTGACGAAAGCTTAAAATGAGGAAGAGAAAGCTATAAAACGTGCTCAAACGGGCCGGAAGTGTCCTTTACGTTTTGAATATATCTCCCTCTTATACCTTGAAAGGTGTCGTAAATAAGTTATGAGACATACATACTTTCATTTTTTTTATTCAAACACAAAATAAAAGCAATCTCTTTCCTTATTTCATTCATATTCAATGTTGCGTGATAATCACCGGCGTTTTAACTTGCAGGTAAACGTGAGGATAACAACAGGAAACGAATAGATAAAATAGGAAAGAGTAACTTGTGCATTACTACAGTTATTTGCAATTCCGTGAAAGATCGTTGTTGTTATACATGATAAAAGACACACACAAATGTCCGCGCACAAAAGAAAATTTAAGCATTTGAACAGCAAGAATACATTTGTAAAGGATTTAGGTTTTTCAAAGAGGAGCTTTTTTCTTTTCTTTTCTCCAATGTAATATTTGTATACCTCTCTGTCGTAATACCAACTGTGAATACATTTCCCGTAGATACCGAGAGCTACATTTAAAACGCACTCACCTCGACCTGGCAAATACACACCAATCGCATTAGACGTGATATCTTCTCGGGTAAAAAGATTATCGTCTACTTACTCAAATTTAACAGTAGTTTGAGATATATAAGTATCAGTATCGATACTAATTTCCCATGCTATTCTTCTGTTTGTTTTTCATTTTAGTAACTGCTAACTACCTTACAGCACACTAACACTCGTAATATCACGTTCCTGCTATAAAACGATATAGAATCCTATTTTTTTCTTTTGGTGGAGGCGCTAGTTTTCATAATATAATCACTTGCAAGGAAACAAGTAATTTCGACATTCAGAGATTTAAATCTGTTTTAGTTGTAGAGAAACAACGATTTTTAATGAACATGAGTACATAACTTTCTTGTTTCAAAATTAACAAATAAAGATGGACTTTTATTCAAGTTCTTCCCCAAAATTCAAACATAAACATTACGTCGCATATTTTGCAATAATATATTTAACAGTCATTAATAATAATAAAATGTGTAACGTGTTTAAATTATCTTAAACTTTAATGGATTCAACATTACAATGTATCTATCATATTCCGGTAAGTTTGTTCTGTATTGACGTAGAATATTAGTTACACTAACAAATGCATTCTGTCTACTCTCCAAACTTGTTTTGTGTAACACCATCGTATCGTCATAAGTTTATGAAGTAAATGTTGTTGCAACCGCATTATCTACTTATCTCAGTGATCGATAAAGTTAATTACAATGCTTATATTCAACGTTTATGTGTAACGCTGTAGCTGTAACAGTATACATAATTGTAGTGTTTCAAAAATTTACTCTTGAAGAAAGAGCGTTATTTCATACACTATTTCTTTAATCAAATCACTAAAGTTTAACGAAATATTAGTCATAAAATTAACGCTTGATAATTTGTAAAACAGAAATATTTCCACACAATTAGTTCTTAAATAAAGAACGGAAATTTGCGTAAAAAAGAAGGAAGTGAATCAAAATATAAAGAATTTAAAACCTGAAGATAATCAGCGATTTTCCTAGTCAGTATATTTTCCGTTTTTTTCACAAATGACACCGATCACTGTAGAAAATTATTTACTTTGTGCCTTTCATTTATTAAAAACTCATCCCAAGTCAACCATTAACTTATACTCAAGACAGGGAAAATGGTCCGGGTGTGGGGATATAATTCCATACGAATACGAAGCAATTGGAAAGAAAAACGAAACAAAGACATAAATTTCTAACTTTGACTTTTCAGTTGTATTTCGTTTACTTGGCATAATATTTCTTCACCGTCGCTTGCTCACCCCCGCAAGAATACAATCTTTAAACCATAAACTCAATTAGAATCCTGATGTTTTCTTATTTTTCTCAACTTTGATTATGAATACGTATTTGTTTTTTAATATTATCATTCCCAGGCGTCCTTCAGTAATAGTAAAGGGAAATAATAACACAGTAAGACAATTCCATTAAATATTTTATACAGACTAAGGGATTGGTAATGGGTTTTGTTAAGCAATATCCTCAGTATTTTGGCTTTGATCTTTAAATGACAAACAAATCCTCAGCATGAAACCGAAAGGAACAGATTAACTTCATTATTTACTTTTAACAAAAAAAAAATATTTTCTTTGTGACAAAGAAAAACGAACTTAACGAATATGTTTCAAACTATAAGGCGAATCAATTGGGACCCTTCATTTATTTTGAAAAAATAATCTGTCAAAATAAAGATTAATTTGTCAATTTCTTTTTCAATTTCAGTATTCATTTTTTACAAAAGATTAAAACTTCAACTCACAAAAATGTTTGATTTCCAACGCTTTATCCTAAATATATATTTGGTCAGGAGTCTCGCCTAGATGACATTTTTCGTGAAAGTGACAAATCTATTTTTTCTGACAAAAAGAAAAAGGATATTTTAGTTCGTGTGTGGGTAACTATTATCTATCTTGTTTGTTCTTCTTGATATAGAGGATATATCTAGAAAGGTAATTCGTCTTGTTTCCCAGTGTAATAGAATAAAAATTTACATTTTTGGCAAATTCAGCCGATGGTAGTAATGAAATCTTAGACGCCCACTTTATTACTCGCCTGGTGCTTAAAGTACTTTAATTTTAATATATTTAACAATTCAAAACACCCGCAACAGCTCTAACGGTTTCTAAAGATAATAAAATATTCATTTTGGTGGACGCGCCGGTATAATAAAATTACAATTATCAAGTTTACACGCTATAAAATCGTATTGCGTTGTCTTCGACGTATTGCTTTGTTATTCATGTGCATGTTAGCTCTTAAGAAGGAACAGTTTCGCTCAAGCGAAGGCTGACAATAAGACAAATGGTGCGCACCCGCTTTCTTGAACTAATAAAAAATACTGTACTCCAGCCATTTATTTAGATCGAAAGGATAGTTGTGAGGGAGCAATGTTTTGAATGAATCATTGACTCGTCTATGGTCGACGCAATCATTTTAGTTGATTCATCCGCTGGGACGTTTTAACGCGGCAAATACAATTTCGAACGACTCGAGTGTAAAATAAATCAGTCCGTTTTAGCGTAGAGGGAAAGGAAAAAAAGTGCAACAAAACGGTTTCTCAATTCAAGTGGAAACTTTCCCTTTTCCGATCGCATTATCTTCGTTTTATTTGGTACATTTGAATAAAATTTTCATATACTACATCGTTATGTACAGTTTTGAGAATTTCTACTTTCTCCACATTGCATGAAGCGTTTTCTATCACTGGCACAAAATTTACGGGCTAAAATTATTAACCAAACGGTTTCTAAAAATCTAGGCGTTCAAAATGATTATGGTTTCGGTTGGAAAATAGAGACTAGAATGAAAATTAAAATCTCCAAACACATCTACTTTAACCACCAAAAAAAATGATAAATCTAATGACCTACCGTGTGGTATCTCAAATGAAAACTTATGGTGATTATGTTGGTGTAACTTGTCCGATGTTTTTATTTCGCACCTTCAGTGACGAAGCTAGGTTACTTATTTACTTTTATTATATTAAAATGAAAGTGACAAAATATAATTTAATTTTTAAATATTTTTACATGTAGTATATATAAACATTATTAATACCCATGTAGGAAATAAACACATTTTTCTTATAGTTTGATTTTTGTTTCAACTTTGATTAAAATCAATCTTGATTTAAATCAAGCCAATTCTGGTTATAATAATAATAATAATATATAATAGTAATAATAATAGTATATATTTGCCCAGCAGATAGGATTCCATTCCAAGGACAAACTACAAAGATGACAGACATAATACAATAGTTACAAGCAGTTTACGATAAACCAATAGTAATACATTATAAACAAATATCAAACGATACACTAAGTTAGCATTCCGTACATAGTGCACAAAAGGCGCTCTATAGAGAACATTGGTTCGATATAGCGGACCTCGAAAGATATCATAATATCTAGATGAAATTCTAGGTACGGCGAATTGTAAACCCGCTAACAAACTTGAACACTCTACTTTGTTATTCGCTAGCCTAAACGCAAAAGACAGACTGATATTAGTTATACGTGCACTTAATGAGTTCATCATGTGACGTTCTAGTAGAACCGTGTAATCAGAGCCGGCCATGCGGATAAATTCCGTCCATCTCAAACGACAGGTACCTTAAAAATATTCTCTGGATGCTCTCAATCAGCCGACGATGCACCTCATAACATGGATACCATATTATGCTTCCATATTCCGGTTTGCTTCTCAAGAATGCATTAAACAGTGATTTTAGTATGCATGGATCGGTAAAGTCCTTAAACCAGATGAGCATATATCTCCGATATATTGATCAAAACTCAGTTGTTGGTCAAATATGACACCTAAAAAATATAATGCTAAGATAGCTTAGCTTCCTCATGGTATTAATGGAATAATTCATGGCAAACGCAACAAAAGGAGAGAAAAAATTAAACTAACACACGGACATATTTCTGCCTACCCGGCGTCATCAGCGTGGTTTCGAGAGTAATTTTTT